>JAULJZ010010250.1:0-39468 GCA_032270985.1 Heliamphora pulchella | reverse complement strand
TACTCAAGGGAGATCTTGAGGAGTGGATGTAGGCTAGGATAAAGCCGAACCACTATAAATTCCTGGTGTCTGGTTCTTTCTCTCTATCCCTCATCTTTTAATAGTTGCATTGATTATATTTTTGCATACCTTTTCATATTGTAATATTAAAAGATTTCTAAAAAGGTTTTAAATTTCCTTTAAACTAGAAAAGACCCAATTCACCCCCCATCTTGGGTTGCCTAGATCTAACAAAAAAATAGAGCTATAGAAAGAGAAAATGCAACTTTATGAGAAAAGTAAATACTAACATTAAAAAAAAGGGATACTAAATGAAACATTATAAGGAGACTAGAAGCTAAGAATAAAATAAAATAAATAGAACATTAACATAAAATAAAAAAAATAGAACATTAACATTAAATAAATAAAAAAAAGAAAAGAAACACTAGTAAAGAAAAGAAAAGGAGAAGAAAATGGAAAATAAAACTATTAAAAGATCTTAAAAGAAAAGAAAAGGAAAAGAAAATAATAGAACATTAGACTAAAGCAAAGAAGATAAACAGACATTAATATTATTAGAAAAGAAAACGAAATCAAAATAAATGCTAGAAAGATAAAAGAAATTAAATACAATTATTTAACTCAAATGTGAATGTAATATTGAAAATTACATCCACATTAATGTAAGTGCATCATCATAACAATTAACAATATTAACAAGTTGCAATTGTTAAAAATATTAGCACTTTTTAATGATTTAATAAGCTTAATGTAACAAAACAACTACTAAGTTCAAATAAACAAGCTAAGCAAAATTAAATAAATTAAACAAGCTAAACATATAAATTCTAGTGATTCAAATAACTATGTAAGCAAGGTTAAATAAATGAAACAATGATATTAACCCGGTCACTCCAAAGAGGTAGAAGATGGAGTTAGAAAGACCGGGGATACAAGTAAGGTACCTGTATTGCTTAGAAATCCTCAAGTCGGGGAATGTGTTTCAATGATCCAATCCTCGGATAGTGATCCCAAGTTAGGGTTTCAATGTAGGCGTCGAAGGTTTGGATCTCGGTATTTCGGTAGGGCTTCGGCGTCGGGGCTTGGAATTACTCGGCGACTCGGAAAAGTTTCTCTCACAAAATCTCTCTCTAAAATTCTGTCTTGAAAATGTACCAAGGGGTACGGTATTTATAGAATTCTTCAACCAATGAAGTGTTGCCACATTTTGGGGCATGTCAAGCCATTTGGAGTTGGCGGTCGCCAAGTTGGAGGTGGCGGTCGCTATGTCAAAAAAAGATTCCACAAGTTTCTATTGGCGGTCTCTATAATGTGAGTTGGTGGTCGCCATGTTGGAGGTGGTGGTCGCCACTTTTGGCTAGGGTTTCCAAGAGGTTCTATTAACGGTCGCCACAATGGACATGGCGGTCGCCACATTGGGAATGACTTGCATAACAAGTTATCGGTGGTTTAACATAATTTCATTAGCTTGAAGATTCTGGGTTCAAATACCGAGCTTGGATCACTTTTTGAGAATCAACCTGAAGCATCATTCCAACTATTTTCATCATCGGATTCACCTAAGATTAGGCGGGGTCAAATTGGGGTGCCTACAGGTGTTGACATTATGTAAGAGATACTTGTTACTATGAGAGCAATGGCTGAGGCGACTAGGGGTCGAGTGAGGGCTCCTGAGCCAAAAGATTCTGTGGCAACGAGGGACTTCCGGCGGTTGGATCCCTTGACCTTTTCTGGGGAGCCAGACCCCAAGGTTGCTACCGAGTGGTTAGTAGTAACCACGACGATCTTGGATACTCTGGAGATCGAGGAGGATGTCTTGCTGGTTAAGTTAGTGGTGTTCTAGCTTCGGGAGGATGCAAGAAAGTGGTGGAAATTTGCCAAAATCATGGTGGATGATACGTGGACCGCGTTTACTAGAGCCTTTCTAGAGAAGTACTTCTTGAATTCTTCGAGAGATACGTACAGAGAGGAGTTCCTCTTCCTTGTTTAGGGGAACCTTACCGTGGTCCAGTATGAGGCCAAGTTCCAAATCTGTCGCGGTTTGCCTCTGAGATGGTGTCACCAGAGGAGTTGTGCACCAAAAGGTTTGAAAGGGACCTTCGACCTGCCATCAAGGATAGAATTGCAGTGCTGGGTTTGTGTGCTTACATTAAGATGGTGGAAGCCGCTATCCGAGTAGAGAACTCGATAGCAGAGAGCAGCAGAGTTAGGAAAAGTAGGGGCCAGCAAAGTGATACAGGTACATAGTTCCAGGGGAGCGGGAAAAAGGGCCAGTGGTCGTCTGAACCGAGTTTCGTTCAATGGGATCATATCAGCCGCAGTTTTCTACGCCTGCACCTTTAGTAGCCTCTACAGGAAAGCTGGAGTAGAGATTGGTCACTTGTTATCGATGCAGGCAGTTAGTGCATCGTTCATATGAGTGCCCACTTAGGGGCCAAGTTCAGAGTTCAACGCCTGTCCAGTCACAATCGTAGGGGAGAGAGCCACCTATATGTATGTTATGGGTGTGGTCAGCCCGGGCATGTTAGTAGATACTATCCCCAAGGAGGGAGTGATCAGAGTGCAACGAGAGTTTCAGTTGTTCCGCCGACACAGAGACAACAGACTTTGCAGCAACCTAGGGATTAGATGTCCAGATTTGCAGAAGGAGGTGCCTCAGCATAGTCCGTGAGGCAGTCGACGGTTCAGGGTTATAGTGGGCAGGCTAGAGCACCACAGGGCAGAGCTTATGTTCTTGCTGATCCTAGTGCTTCTAAAGCACCAGTTGCGCCCGATGCTACAGCTACTCCATCTATGATCAGAGGTACTCTCCTAGTATATAGCTCATGGGCCAGTGTTCTTATTGACACGGGGAGCATCACATTCATTTATTTCCTCTGCTTTTACATTTGCATTGGGGTTGGAGATAGATTCGTTGGGTAGTACTTTGAGCGTAGAGACTCCAGTCAGTGTGAATGTAGTGTTGAGTCGAGTTTGTACATCTTGTGAGTTGGGGGTCGCCGGTCGTTGTTTAGAGTTTGGCTTTATCATTCTAAACATGACCACGTTTGATGTCATCCTAGGGATGGACTGGTTAACTACCTACTGTGCCTTTATCTGTGAGACCCTGACCCGTTTCCTTTTTGGAAATGATTTAAGTGTTCACAGGAGTAGGGAATAAAGTATAATCTTGCTTCTTTGGTTAAGGTTTTCACCCAGCGATGACCGCTTGAGTGGTTGGTGTGCGCTCGAGCGGAGTAGTGGCAAAGTGTTGGTCCGTGTGGTGACCGCTCGAGCGGTGCTTGGGCGCTCAAGCGGTGGGGTGGCAGAGAAGTAGGTTGGCAGGGGTCCGTTCGAGGGGTGGTCGAGCACTCAAGCAGTGGAGGCCTGGCGCGAGATTCTAAAAAAATATGGTTTTGACGCATGTTCGGGTTCAGAGATTTTGCAGGGTTGATCTCGAAGGCTATGGGAAGTTGTGGTACGAATTTCAAAAATTAAAAAAAAAAAAGATCTTCTGGAGGCCTATAAATATCTGGAGTTAGATATTTTCAAAAGATATTTTCAAAACTTAACTCCTAAGTTTCCTCATTTTTCTCTTTGCCTTCTCTCTAACTTCTCGGGGGCTCGGCGTTTAGTGTTCGACGATCAGACAGCAGATCCTTAGTATAGACATCATGGTCTATGCTTTCATCCAGACAAAATTTTATTTTGACGAAGTTCGTTTTTGCACGTAGATCGAGACGTCGAGCTTTTAGCTCAACGAGGTAGGATTCTAGACTCTACTACTGTTTAAGGGTACAACGTGCAATTATAAGTATTTTGACCGGTTAAAAATGCACGGACAACAGTTTATGTTTCGTTAAACTGGTGTTTGTGTTGATTTCGATTGGATGAAATCGAGTTTTGAAATGTTCCTTTTGAGGATCTGTGGTAGTTTCGAGTTTGTGTATATCCGAGGGTGTTTAAAAGGTGTTTGGAGGCTTTAATTTGTGGTTAAGATGATGGTTAGTGGGTGTTTGAGGATTTGGAGGCTTAGAACACCAAGAATAGAAATTTTTGGGTTTCTCTCGGGTGGTAGCTCGCTCTAGCGCCCGATGTCTGCTCGAGCGGACTGGCTGTATAGAGCCATTTTGTTTTGATGTTATCTCCCTCACTCGGACTCGAAATTGGGTCGTTCTTGTACTCAAATTGAAGCCCCGGAAGTCTTCATTCCAATGGAAGCTCTCTCAGCTTAAAATTATTTTTGTATAAAAAGTTATGACCAAAAGAGTGAAGGTGTGTCAAGATTTTCAAACCGTTTTTCATCCGTTTTTGGCCAAATGTGTGGGAAAGGTTGTTTTTCATCCCTTGTGGAACTTTTTATCAAATCTCTTGTTCCTTGGGAGTTTGTTGTGGGTGTTTCACGTGACCCTGGTGTTGGGACGTGATAGTGACGGTTGGCCAGTGACGCTACATTCAGTTGTATGCTTTTTCTCCGGTTGAAATGCTTATATATCATGTTTTATGTTTAAACCTTGTTTCGGATAAAAAGCATGTTTTTCACTTTTCTTGGTTTATTACATGATATGACTTGTGGGTGTTAGGTTTTCAAAGGGTGTTCTTGAAAACGGTGGAAATGGTGATTGTATGAAAAATCTCGACATTTTATGTTTTGGAGGTTTGAAGGTATCCCTTGGGGTTGAGTCTCAGGTTTGGAAACGTTTTGTAGAAATGGGAAAAATATTTTTAAAAATGTTTTGTTTGATCTCCATGGTTCATGGATTGGATCTCGTGTTTATACATGTGTTGTATAACTGTTTTTCTGAAAAAAATTTTAGAAAGGTTTTGTTGATCTCCATGTTAATGGATGGATCTGTATATACATGTATAATGTATATTTGTGAAATATTTTCGTAGTTGAGCGACGGTTCAGTTTTTGGATGATTATCTAGATGTAACGGGATGACGTGTATGTGGCACGAGTTGCCTTCGGTGTAAGTCCGAAAACGTGCGCAAAGTAGGTACTCAAGTCCTTCGGGTTAGTCCCTGTAAATTGAGGCGGATGGGTGCGCAGCTCCCTCGGGATCGTACCCGTAAATTGAGTTGTTCGTTATGGTGTTTCGTATAGAACTTGTCATTATCTAGCAAGCCTTAAGTGGTTCAGGACTAGGATAATGGGCAGGAGTCCATAGTTGCTACCTCTGTCCCCTGGTGATAGAGTCGGCACATAGGATCATATTCATCTTTTTCGCGATGGTACATTACGTGAGGGAACAATATTTTTGATTACTGTTTTACCATTTTATTTTCCTCGGTTGTGTGTTCCGAAAGGAAAAATAATATTTTGATTCCGGTTGTATGATCCGGGTGAACAAAGATTATGTTTTGATTACTGTTTTATTATAGCTTTTCCTTAACTATGGCATGATATCTGTTAGAAAGATATGCATAGTTTGAAGGATGAAAATGTGGATTTTATGAGATAAAACCGTTTTTAAGGCCCGTGTTGGCTTGGTGGAAAACTTGTGAATTTTGAGAGAAAAATCTTTTTGGCTTTCGTGGTCGAGTTAGCTCCCACCATATGATTGCATATCCTGCTTTACAACTTTATTGTCTTTTCCTATTGGTTTTCGGCTCACGGTGTGGGATTTTGCTGTAAAAATATTTTCAGGTAGCCATGTGGAGTTGACCTAGATGCTTGAGGTGATGGAGGACTCGCAGTAGTTTCCTGTTTGACATGTACTTTTACGTGTGATGCCTGTTTCAGAAAGTGAGTTTTGTACGCCTTGAGGCGATATAATTATTCATGTATGAACTGCATGTTTATTGTTGATGAGAGCTAAACTATGAAGATCTTTATCCAAATATTGTAATATTTTGAGTTGATGGTGTTCCAACTCTAAATCTTATTTTCTTAAATAGGTGTTTTGGTAGGTTTTCGCGTGACCCTGGTGTTTAGGACGTGACATTATCGATTGCGATCGATGGAGGGTATCAATCTGTATGGCTGAGGGTGACTGTTTTTGTTTTGTGGGTGATCGGGATGAGAGTTTGGTGTGTATGTGCTGCTAGGAAGTGAGAGAATCTAGGATTTCTCTTTTTTGTTTTCATGTTGAATGAGACGGTTGGGGTTTGAAGGGAGTTATCCCATGTGGTTTGCGACTATGCAGATGTCTTTCTTGACGATTTATTTGAGTTGCCACCGAACTGTGAGGTGGAGTTATCTATTGATTCAGTTTCCGGAGCTGCACCCATTTCTATGCCATCTTATTGTTTTGCACCAGTTGAGTTTTGAAAACTCAAGATACAGCTTCCAGAGTTGCTTGACAACGGGTTTATTCACCCAAGTACGTTGCCGGGGAGCTCCAGCTCTTTTTGCGAAGAAGAAGGATGGGTCCTTGAGACTGTGCATAGACTACAGGAAGCTGAATCAGGTAACAGTGAATAACAAGTATCCTATGCCTAAGATTGATGACTTGTTTGATCACCTGAAGTGGTCGAGTTGCTTCTTGAAGATTGATTTGAGGTCAGGGTACCATCAGCTGGGGATTAGGGACGAGGACATAACGAAGACCGCCTTTCGAACTCGTTATGGTCACTATGAGTTTCTGGTTATGCCATTCGACTTGACGAATGCTCCTGTGACATTTATGGGTTTGATGAACCGTATTTTCCACCCGTATCTGGACATCTTCGTGGTTATGTTCGTGGATGATATCTTGATTTATTCACCCATGAGGGAGATGCACTGGGAGCATCTGCGTATTGTCCTATAGCTTCTGAGAGAGTATCGCTTGTATGCGAAGTTCAAGAAGTGTGAGTTTCGGATGTCAGAGGTGTGATTTCTCAAGCACGTGGTGTCGACAGATGGAGTATCAGTGGATTCTTTAAAGACTAATGCAGTGATGGATTGGGAACGGCCGAAGAATGTCTTTGGGATTTATAGTTTTCTGGGTTTAGCAGGTTACTACTGACGGTTCGTGAAGAAGTTTTCTAGACTTGCAGCACCGATGACACGCCTTACGTAGAAGAGAGTCATGTTTGTGTGGAGTGAACCCTGTGAATCGGCATTCCAAGAGTTGAAGACGAGTTTGATTAGCGCACCAGTGTTAATTATTCCTGAGCGAGATTTAGGGTACACAGTGTATTGTGACGCATCACATGAAGGTCTTGGCTGTGCTCTGATGCAAAGAGGTAAGGTTGCGGCTTACAGGTCTCGGTAGTTGAAGACCCACGAGAAGAACTATCCCACACACGATCTGGAGTTGGCAGCCATGGTCTTTGCCTTAAAGACATGGCGTCACTCTCTTTATGGTGAGCACTTCGAGGTTTTCTCCGATCACAAGAGTTTAAAATACTTGTTTTCGCAGAAAGACTTAAACTTGCGCCAACGATGATGGATGGAGTTGTTAGAAGACTATGACTTTGACTTGCAGTATCATCCAGGGAAGGCCAATGTTATGACTGACGCTCTTAGTAGGAGATCTCATGGTTCGTTAGCTTCTGTGGCTATACGTGAGTGGGACATGCTTGGAGAGATTGGTGAGTTTGACCTACGTTTTAGGAAGACAAGGAGGGGAACGACCTTATTTTTAGTAGCTTCACGACCTGCATTGGTTACACGTGTGCTAGCAGCACAACAGACAGATTAGGAGGCTCATATGATACGAGATCGTATTACCAGTGGGAAGGACACTACGGGATGGGTTGTGAGCCCAGATCAGAGTTTAAGGTTGATAGGGAGATTATTTATACCAGAATTGTGCCGTACTGAGGTGCTACACGATTTTCATCATTCACGTCTTGTAGTACATCCAGGAGGCACGAAGATGTATCATGATCTATGCTGTCAATTTCGGTGGACGGGAATGAAGAGGGATGTGATTCGGTTCGTTTCCCAGTGCTTTATTTATCAGCAGGTAAAGGCATAACATCATAGGCCAGCAAGGTTGTAACAGCCACTGCCGATATCAGAATGGAAGTGGGAGAATGTCACGATGAATTTTGTATCAGGACTTCCTTGATCACCGAAGGAACATGATGCTATTTGGGTTGTGGTGGATAGATTGACGAAGTCTGCACACTTTCTTCTCATTCGTGTGAAGGATCCAGTGGACAGATTGGGTAGGTTGTATGTCCGTGAGATAGTTTGGCTACACAGAGCACCTGTGACTATTGTTTTCGATCGAGACCGTCGTTTTACATCTCGCTTTTGGCAGAGCCTTCAAGTGGCTTTGGGGACGAGCTTGACGTTTAGTACAGCTTTTCACCCACAGACAGACGGTCAATCTGAGAGGACCATACAGATTTTAGAGGACATGTTGAGAGCCTGTGTACTTGATTTTCAGAGTTCATGGGAAGAGCATCTACCGTTAGTAGAGTTTGCATATAACAGCAGTTATCGGTCTATATCTTTCTCCTCGGCTGAGTGGCCTGAGTGGAGCTTACTGTTTTATTTACAGCTTTTTCCTTAACTGTGGCATGATATCTGTCAAGATGATATGCATAGGTTGAATGATGGAAAATGTGTGGTTTCATGAGATAAAACCTTTTTAGCTCCTGTGATTAAGCCCATGTGTGTGTAATTGCATAGCCTGCTTTACAGTTTTATTGTCTATGTTCTATTAGGCTTCGGCTCACGGAGTGAGATTTTGCTATAAAATCTTTTCAGGTGAGCATGATGAGTTGACCTAGTTGCAGAGGTGATGGAAGACTTGCTGTAATTTTTCTTTTTTGAGACATGTACTTACACATGTAATGCTTGCTGAGGCTGGTTTTGTACGCCTTTTGGCGATATGTTTATTCATGTATAAGATGCAAGTTTTACAATTTATGAGAGTTGAACTGTGGGGACTTTTATCCAAATGTTGTATATTTTGATTGTCAACTGTGAAACCTATTTTCCTTAAATGGGTGTTTTAGTGGGTTTTCGCGTGACCCGGATATTTGGGGCGTGACAGGTCATCTTCAGCATAATCTTTCCTTGTCCTTCCACCTTAGCAGTAGAAGAGTTCTCCATGAATAACTATTCTCCACTTGTCACTACTTGATAAGTGGTGAATATCTGCTTATCTACACAAACATGTCGGGTTGCACCAGTGTCTTCCCACCACTCCCTTGGGTTGGATCTAACAAAGTTGACCTCAGACACTATTGCTGTCAGGTTCTTCTCAGACACATCAGATGAAAGATTCTCCATTTTAGTAACGTTGGCATGAGCATGCTTCTGCCTCTTCAAGGCATTTTTTTGGGGTAATTTATCGAGGCATTTTCCTGGTCTTTGCGGCTTCGGTAATCCTTCACTTGATGGCTTGGCTTGTCGCACACGATGCACCTTCCCTTGAACTTCTTAAAATCACCACCCTTAACCTTTTGGTTGT
This sequence comes from Heliamphora pulchella, assembly GCA_032270985.1. Lineage (NCBI taxonomy): Eukaryota > Viridiplantae > Streptophyta > Magnoliopsida > Ericales > Sarraceniaceae > Heliamphora > Heliamphora pulchella. The sequence goes on along the minus strand of JAULJZ010010250.1, from coordinate 30,127 downwards.
GATTCTTCTGTTTCTTCCACTTTCTGGGCAAGTTCCATCATATTGGCTTTTGCTTTGAACTGGAACCCCTGTGAACCTTTCTTCTCGGTAGTGTGGTTATCCTCCTTTATCCTGAGCTTGACAATCAGGTCTTCAAGCTTCATTTTCTTGCACTTGTGCTTCAGATAGTTCTTGAAATTTCTCCAAGATAGTCGCAACTTTTCAATAATTGTAACCACTTGGAAGGACTTACTTAGTGTCTTGCCCTCAGCATGAATCTCATGCAAGATCAATTGAAGCCCTTGGACCTGACTGATGACGGTCTTTGAATCCACCATAACAAATTCAAGGAATCTGTCGACAACGAATTTCTTCATACCGGTATCTTCTGTCCTGTATTTCTTGTCCCGAAATTCTCACAATTCCTTTGCCATCTTCAGCGTACTGTACACGTTGTACAACATGTTGTCCAAACCATTTAGAATATAGTTACGGGATAAAAAGTTAGTCTACTTCCATGCATCAACTGTAGCAACAACTTGCCGATCTCCCTCATTCTCAGGCAACGAGGGAGCATCCTCCTAGAGGAATCGCACGAGATTCAATGTCGTAAGGTTAAACAACATCTTTTACTGCCACCTTTTGAAGTCAGGACCGTTAAACTTTTCAGGTGTCTCCCTATAGCTCATAGGAACCGTAGCCAAAATCGGGGCTGAAACAGAGGCCACCACAGGTACAAAAGCAGTAGGGGTGGGATTCATTCTATTGTTGATTTCAGTTGTCATAACTGCAAAAATCGAATTAACACCAAAACAGAATCCAACAATAAGTTTATAAAACTTATAAAATAGTAACAATAAGTTTATAAAACTTATAAAACAGAAACACTTAAATAACTGTAATAAATGTATAAACAAGTACCGACAGAAAAATTTCAGAAACTAAGTGTATACTAATCTGTCTTAAGATTGTTGGTTTTTATATCTGAAAATACAACAATATATCAGTTTAACGAAACCACACAGCATCAAAATGCAGTAAAAATATACAGCAACCGAAAAATAAATTTGGGAAATCCAAAAAATAGAAATATGAAATCTGTTTTGTCTGTACTGGAACCTTTAAAAAACAAATGTAGATAAAAGGCAAACCAAACCACTGTTTTGAATGAAACTGATTTAAAAAAGAAAACTGATTTTGCAAACAGTAAACTAAAAAATAGAACACTATTTTATAGACGAGGCATAAAGCAATAAAAGAAAACAGATACAGAATATGGAAACAAATTTATAAAAACTACATCCGTATAAAATTTAAAATACTATTTTCGGTACGCAAATAGCATAACAAAAAATCAGATGACAAACTTCTTGTATAATAAGAACTAAGAACGAAAAACTGAATATAATATGAAAACTCTTATAGAATAGGTTGAGATTGAGTCTAATGTTCAACGTAGTGTCCTTAAAACAAATTACGCCCTCGTCTCGGTGCTTACAATTTAACGAGAGTCTGCATCCAAGAAAAAATAATCCCCGTGTGTAGAAGAAGTAGATCAATTTGCACACACAGTGAACCGGGTTGCGTCTGAATTTTCTCGGATAATATGATCGAAAATGACAGAGCAAGATGTCGATAGCAGATGAAGTAGAGGGGCAGAAAGTTAGAATTCTCGAAATGGGTCTGGAACAGCTTTTAAATAGTAGTTCCAGGTGACTGTTTGTCTCAACCCAAACAGGCATAGACATCGGTTCGGCTTAGCGGTTGGACCACACAACAGGCGCGAATCGGTTTGACTTTCAACGGTCCCAAATCGAATGGTTCAGTAATGGTAACGGTAACTTTTAAAATTTAAATAATTAATATTTAAATTTAAAAATTTATTTTAATAATTTTTTTGTAAAAAGATAAGGGTTGACCCGAACCCCAAACCCACAACTGCCCCCAAAACCCGAGCCCGACCCGACCGACCGACCGATCGATTAGACGGTCGGGCGACGACACGTGTGTGCGGGATTTGGGTCGAACCCACCGTTGGGTAGGTCCTCCCTCGTCCACAAAACTAGGTATTCCCAAGGGGTATATCCCTTGGGCCACACTTGACTTATATAAACCACTTTCCAAACCTTCTCCCAATCAATGTGGAATTGAGCAAAGTTACCACCATTTTACTAATTTTAATGGCACACTTTTGGAGTCAATTTGCCAATCACTCATTAATGATTTTGAATGCTACAAAGTTCATAATTACTCTACTCATGGAGATAAATAAATTAGAATTTGAAATTATAAAAAAAGATTAATCCAATTAAAAAAAATTTAACTTTAAAGTTAGTTAAAAATCATATTCAAACTCATTCAAACCCAATTATTCCAACAAAAACAATTACGTTCCCAATCAAGGGTCAAGTATTGGTTCATAGCCTTTTCCTAATTTTTTTTAGAAAATATTTTATAATTTTTATATTTCTTAATTATGGCTAAATCGAGTAATTAGATGTCTTTTAATTTTTTTAAATACTAACTTTTTATTTTGTGAGCATTTCATAATATATACAAAAATGCTCTTTTAATGATTTTTACATTTTTTTACATAGTATCAATATACAAAAATACTCTTTTATTTTTATTTGTATAAGAAACTATATATCATTTTATTTTGTTTCTTAATTATAAAAGTTAAATTAAGTAAACCATTTGATTTATTAATATAAATATATCAAGTAATAAAGCAGTTTAAAATAGTGGTCTAAATAATGACTACTTAGTGATCAGTGACGTATTAAAAATTAATACAACATTTTTCTTCATATGCATATTTAATTTGGCCCTTATTGAATTAATTTTTTGGATCGCCCCTGTAATTTTACTTGCGATTATACATTGGCTTATTTTTAGCCCGTAGTCCAAAATATATATGACCCTATCTCAAAATACTCAACTTAGCATTGTTCAAATTAATTTATCTTTATTTTTAGTATTTTTTAATTAATTTATGTTTTAGTGTTTTATACTATTTTTTGAAATAATAAGCTCTTAGAAATATTCATTTTCTAATATTTCTGTTGCTCCTAAATTCACTATATATAAATTAGCAAGATAATTGTGTGATTAGTCCACTGGGGTGATGTGAAAAGAACAGAACTAATCCTTTTGAGGTTTTTTCTTGGCTACCTTTGACGTGCAACGGAGAAAAAGGTAAAATTGGTCAGCAGGCATTCGTCGAAAAGCCCCTTCGATATTTAAGTTAGTATCTTTTAAGTGAGAAAAATAAGATGCTCCAATTATGAAGTTCATTAGGTATTTTGAAAATGTTACAAGAATAATTTATGTGTACTTTGAGGCGCCAGACGTTTTTATAGAGCATTCAGACTAGATCTCTGGGGGGAATGGCATATTCTAACTATAACTCTACTTTGAGGGTTGTCGCCCTAAAGGGGTTGAATGTTGTTGTCGGACTGTCAGAGAATACTAGGATCAATCTAGCTGTCACTAATACAGATTTGTACATATAGCCAAACCATCTTCATTAATATCTTGGCCACATTATCTTTATTAATGCCCTATTGTTCGGTCATGCCACCGTCATTATTAATACACCTGAGTTCGGTCGTTTGCACCACTTTGACTCGCAGCTCGATTAGGTCTAAATGAAGGTTGGGCCACGTAACTCGACTATTTATGGGGCCCGTTGTAAAAGCCCAATTCTAGATCTCGAGGTTATCAGAGGTTAATCGATAGAAATAAGATTATTGGATTATGGTTACGTCAAGGTTAGGAACCTTAGAGAGCTAAACCTAAGACAAACCCCATAACCCAAAATCCTAGTAAGGAAAAATTACCTCTTAGACCAAACCATTATTCAATTTACCCTAAAATAATCAAACCCAAAATTTTAAAATCCCTAAAATAAGAAAATTAAGATTAAGTTCAAAACAAAGAAGAAATAGCGTAAAAGACAAAAATTGAACATATGTGAACTTTTAGTCCCACTTCCCTATTAAAACAAAAAAAAAATCAAATAAAATAACAAGATCCCATGGCCAGCCAAGCCATGGGGATGCGACAAGTCATAGATTTTTATTTTATGCACATATAATTCATTATAAAATTTCATGTTTCAAATCTCTAGAAAATTTTACACATATGTATATGTATGCATATAAATATATGAATATATGCCATTATAATATAGGTTTTACAAGATTTAAATTAAACCAATTAAAACCTAATACACCAAATTCCAATTAAAAGTCTAATTGAGACCTCTTTACAAAAAGACTTAAATTGACCTATGTTCCACCACATACATAGTTAAATGATACTATAATAAATATAAATTATAAAAATAGTAAATTAATCATAAAATATTAATTTAACATTATTTCATAGAAAAAGTAATTAAATTATATATTAAGTCAATTTTTAAGCATTGTTTCTCAGCAATGTAGCATAATTATACCATTATGGAACCATAAAATACACACAAAAAAAAATAGTAAAGCCACCCATGGCCCACTCCACCTTGTGCACTCACACACTCAATGCCAATGTATTGTCATATCAAGTCTTGTGCATGCAAAGCTAGTGGGTCAACCACTTACGCACCTAATCATATCCTCCACTAACACAAAATTACTACAAATGCGGCTCCTTCACCCCCTTGGCCAACACACACGCACACACACACACATACACACAAACTTGTCTTCTAGCTTCAAAATTGTTGTAAGTGTTGGGAGAAGAAGACAAAGAGAAGAAAAAAAAAGAAGAAATGAGAAAATGAGAGATTTTGCATTAAAGTTCAAGTTCATAGTCTTCCAACTTTGAAATCAATCTTTTGAGGTAAGAAACTCATGAAACTCCTCTCTCTTTACTCAATCCATGATCTACTATCACCATTCTTAAGAAATTAATTTAAGAATATAATTAAAAGTTAACTAAAAGTGAGCTAGAACAAGAGCTATGGACTGTTTTGTGCCTATTAATGATTTGTGTGAAATTGTTGATTATATAATATATGATATTCTTGCTTAATATGTTTGCTAACAATTTTATAATATGTGTTTAGCATGATCCCTTTAAAAAATGAGGAATCCATGCCATGCAAGGGGTGTAAGACCATGTTAAGCAACTTAAGGTTTTAATTTTCAAATTTTCAAATTTTTGGAGTCAACTTTGAAGAATTTTAATAAATTATAGAAAACTTTTCTAGTGTCAAGTTTTATGTCCAGAGCTAGATTTTTATGTTACCTTTCTTATAAAATATATTTACTATGAATTAGACAAGTAAATTTTGAGTTATTAAATTTCTCTCAAAATGTAACAGTTTCTAACCAACCCCTATTGCAGAGCCCAAAACCCCAACATAGAAGTTTGTTCACGAAATAGGTTCTTCACAAAGGTTGTAGTTAACAAATTGTTCTATTTACCTACAAAAAATGAGGCATTTTGATCACTGTTTGGAATGTCAAATATATTTTCAAAATTGTTGGGCTGAAACTGTCTCTTTGGATAGATTCTATCACATTTTTTTGTGAAAATTATTTCACCTATTTTTATAGGTTATTCAAAAATGTGTTTTTCGTGAAAAAGTTAGGAGACATTCTAATCTAGGTTCTGTCCAAAATTTGTGATTTACCAAAATTTGTAATTTATAGAGTTTATTTAATCTCCCAAACTAATTTTACACTCTGTTTTTAAATCTGAAAATCTCAAATTTGGACTTTAAAATACTGATTTGACAAGTTTTCTTGTGAGGGTTAAAACTCAATTATTTTCTTAAGAACTGGACTAAGTGTCTTTCATAAGATCTCTAGAAGACATCATGATCTATCACATATAAAAAAATTAAAATTTTTATAGTTCGGTTGATGCCCCAAATAGATTTTCTTAATTGAGTTAAATCAGAAATTTTTAGTGTTTGGTTCAGGGTAGATTTGACCTTTAGCTTTGTGGAGTTTAAATCACCCACTTTTAGTAAGAAATTGAAAAAGTATTCTTCATAAAAGTTATAGGGAACCTTTTAATTTGGTTCTTGTCCAAAAGTCAGAAATTATTATGAAGATTAGATATCCCAAAAGTATGTTACAAATTCTGTTAAAAATGCAAAATTTTACCTAGCCTAAGTTGTTCATTGCATGTGCTTAATGTAACTTCATTATTGTATATCATGTGTGTATTGTTATAACTATAAACGCATGCCTATTATGATTGTTAAATTGTAGTTTATGATCAGGAACCATGCAATACATTGGTTGTACTTTGTACATTACTTAGGTTTACCTTATGCGTTACAATAGCTGTATCTTTATGCATTGCCGAAGTTGTACCTTTGTCATAATTGTTCAGTGTATGTTTTTACCAGAGTCTACTGCTTTTTCGAGTCATGAGTTGTTGTCAGGAGCATCCCAGGGTATAAGAATTTTTAGGATATATCCTCGGCATACACCTTGGGTGCGTCTCCAATATGGTTATAATTTTGGGTTATTCCTAACAAATACCTGTAGACACTCCAATTTGACTCTACCAAATTTTAGGCTTATTCGGATGAATCCAATAATGAAAATCAAAAGGAATTGTGCTCAAAATCTTCAAACTATTTTCGAAAAATGATTCAAAACCAGTACTTCAGAAAATTAAACCTTGAAGCCGCAACCTTTGATCCTTGAGGCCGCAATAGCCAAATCTTGCGATCTAATTGTTCACTGGCCTCAATAGTTGCACCTACAACCTTTGAACCATGCGCTCGCAACCTTCATTGTCTTGACCGCAACAAAAATCCCTTGGAAACCTTAAATTCCTCACAGTCGTAACATTTGATAGGTGTTACCGTAACATCCAGTAGTTGCGACCGCAACCTGTATAAACCCATTACGGGCCTTGAGTATGTCATCATTTCATTAGTTGACAACATCTATATATATATACCTTTGGTGCGATTTTTAGACGACGAATTCTCGCCGTCGATACTCTGCCGGATTACGAACCTAAACCCCGACTCATAGTACTACTTTCCCCCTCTTGATACTGGAATTGAAGTTTTCCCAGTGATTAGAAAGAGGAGCGTTGCATTCCACGACCTGAGGATACATTTAGATCATCGCGTTATAGGTATATTTGTACGAATCCTGACATTTTCCTCTCCACACTTCTACCCCCGTGGAGAGGTCGGATTAAGCTTCTAATTTCAATTCGTTATTTGCATGCTTTATTATTTTGATTCAATTTCTTATTCGTATGTTTTCGTATTTTGATTTGACATTATCGTTTTGATCGCACTATTTATATGTCACTATTTCGGTTCCTTAGTACTTGAATCATCTATGTTTGTTTTCTCGTAGTTTCGATTAGATTTGTTTTAGAGTTATTCTGTGGTTCTGTTTCACATTGCATGTTCGCACCCTACACATTCTTTACCAAAATTCAATAAAACATTGCCTAAATTCCTTGCGGTCGCAACTCCCATTATTGCAGGTGTTACATTCTGAAAATTACATCATCATGGTTGCAAACTTATTATTTGTGTCCTTGACGTTTAATATCACAATCTTCACGGTTGCTACATTTATATGTGTAGACACTCCAATCTGACTAAGCCGAATCTTAGGCACCCATCTCAAATGCGCCCTAATGACAAAAGAATGAGAATTAAGCTCGGAGATCCTTTTAAGCAAGCGAAAACACAAAAAACCATCAAACAGCCCAAGCCGTGACCTTCATTTTTAACAGTTGCCATAATTTGATTCTTACCGCCACATTTTGATCTTGGCCGCAACTTTTCATGTGACGGCTGTGACATTTTGATTCTAGTCGCAAAATTAGGCTACCATAAAGGTAGCGGCCTATATTGTAAAAGCATAAAGGTTACGGCCTGAACTGTTAAAAAGTAAAAAGGTAACGGTCATGACTATTACCACTTTTGGGAGAGGTGACAGCATCCTAGAGGGGGTCTACTTTGTCCATTTTACCTATAAATAGACACCCTTTCCAAGCCAAAGAGGAGGAGAGTAGTTCCAGAGCACCCTTACTCTATCAAAATCTATTCTCACCCAATATCTTATACTTCTGAAGCCATTCTTGTGCTCTTGGTTGCCTTAGAGGAGTACCCAGAGCTCGTATTAGATCAAAGGCGGAAATCTTCATCTCGAGGAACCATTCGAGGTGGATATACACACGAGGTAACCATAGGAACTACAACTTTTCTCAAAATCCTCATTTCCTTCCCTTGAGGGTGTCGTGGGTGAGGTTTTCTTCGTTTTATTGGTTATTTAGCATCCATTTCAATACAAGTATTGTTTATTATAGTTTTTCTCCTTACTAACAGTGTTCTAGTAGCTTTCTGTTTCTATATTCATTACTATTTTTGTTCTATTTTGGAACCCACAAGCACACTGAGCATATTCGAAGTTCTCTGAGGTTCACAGAATCTCACGGCCATGACCTCTTAATGAAGTGGATGTGTGTTTTTTTAAACCAATAATAACGGTCGTGAGGAGTATATCCTAGCTGCCATCTTTTTTATCTGAAATAGTACCGGCCGTGAGGTTTTATACTAAGCCGTTATTTTTAGACTTGTACAAGGTGCGGCCGTGCGGTTCATTTTCCCATGCCGCGACATTCCTTTTAGGTTAAAAATGTAAGAAAAATGCTTTTAAAACTTTCTATTGTTTATACATAGCTCTATTTTCTTTTGTACATTTATGTTTTGTCTTTTCCCTTCTGCAACTTAGCTTGTTCTTTTAATGACTGATAAACAGTAGATCTAGCTAAAAATAGGTGAGTTATAGTCTTTGTATTTTGTGCCATTTTTTTATGCATTATATTGACCTAAAACATGACGGCCAAGACCTCTCCATGTCCTGGCCATGTGTTTTATGAGTCCAATAGTGCCGGCCGCGGTATTTGTACAAAAGTCGTCAGTTTCGTTTCTATGATTTTCACAGCCGCCACATGCATTTAGCTACGGCCATAAGGTTTTGTGAGGCCAGTACATGAGAAATGTGTTCATCGTACCCTATTACTCATTTTTGATATTATGTATGCTCTGTTTTGAGTTATTATTTGTACAGAGAATGAAGGATGGTGGACTTGGTCTAAGATCCATAAGTCATGGCCTCTATCCTACTTATCCTACATGTTTAGGCCCCTTTTTTGGTCATCGCTTCACATCCATCCCCTTTTTGAAATCCTAAAAACCACAATCGCGACTTTAGTTTGTCACGGCTGTGAGATTTTATTTACCCTGTTTGTCGCGGTAATCCTATATTTGTCATGGCTGCCAGCTATGTGACCTTTTATGTCACGGCCGCGACATATCTTGCTATGGCCGTGTATTTTATGCATATCCAGTAGCTTGAAATAGTGCTTTAATTTTTTCTGTTTTGTTTTGTATAGCTTGTTTACAGCATGCTAGAAACTTAAACTTTGCTGCATGCCCATTAGGTCTTTATTTGTTTATTTTTCTGCTCACTCGCGTGTGTTTTTATTTGCTTTGCTCAAACTATATGTGTGGCATATCTAGAAATAATAACTAAATTCCATGACCCTAAGAAGTGTAGTTAGGTTTTTCTTTGTTGTTTGCTTTAGTTTAAACTCTTCTCAACCTCCCGTTCTGTATATGTTACCTTTAAAAAAGTTTATAATAAGAACCAATATTGACAAAGTAGAGGCCAACCTCATAGTTGGGCGAGAAGGGTGTCTAACACCTTCCCTTCTCGTACCTTAGCCCCCGAACTCTCTTTTTCTCTGGTTACCCTTTCAAAAGACCCATAGCTTGCTTTTATTTTTCTTGGTTTTTCTTAAAAACCAAGTGGCGATGTCTTAAAACTGCGTTCGGATATCTTGGATATTTTTGTTTTAAATAGAAAAGGAATATTTTTCTAAAAATAATAGATATCCGGTGCATTCCCCTTCCTAATCTTCAATCTCAAATACCCGTAGTTCTTTTGGCGACTCTACTGGGGACTGGTTTTTCAAAAAAAAATTATAAGAGGGCTTAACTTGAAATCTCAATGGTTCTTATTATAAGCTTTTTTATCGGTATTCACATCTGCATTTGCATATTTGTGTGCTTGGTTCTTAAACCCCCGCTCTGCCTACCCAATGCCTTGGTCAGTTCACTATTTTGAGGCTATGTCGAGGAAGCCAGCAAGCTTTCTGGCCATATGCTTCCATAGATGTGGCAAAAAGAGTTATTGTATACTGTTTGACCATGCCTTGCACCATTCGTGGTATTGGGAGGTATATTCTTAACTCTATTTAGAAGGTACACTGAGTGAAGACCTACTAGCCTTTTTATGTACATATAAATTCTTAAAACCCTTCTTTTAGGATCAATAAACTTTTTAGGGTTATGTGATTTTCCTTTTTATGGATGCTTTTGTTTGTATAGTGGCACCCTGATTAGGGCTAGCCTTCATTTTTCCAATCCATCATCGAGGGAGAGCTATTTTGAGTTTATGTGGGAGTTTTCTGGTTCATACGAGTTCATTTGCGAGAGTGAGTTATTTTGAGTCTAGGCCTGGCTGATGAGTCTTTCAGTTTTTGTAAGCCCTTTTAGTTCAGAGGCCGGGGATCACAGCTTCAGCTAGAAAAGAATGTATACGCACTTAGGCCTGATCTCCAAGCGGAAGGCTTAAACGTATTAGTCAGTTGAGATTACCGATGGTAGACCCAAAATTGACCATGGCTGACTTGATGAGGGCAATCTTGGAATTGCAATGGACAGTTGAAGGGCTTAGTACTGCTTTGACGAATCAAGTTAGGCTTCAGACAGAGTGTCAGGCTGTGATTCAGACCTTATAGACTTGGGTTGCAGAGCCCAATGTGGTTATTCCAAATGATCAAAAGGACGGAGTAGGAAATGATATTTGGGATGACAATGTAGGACCCGAGGGAGCTCAGCAAGTAGCTGCTACACAGCTTGTTTGATTGGGAATCCCAAAAATTCGAGCCACGAAAGAATCAATCTTATTTAATAAGGTTGATAAGCTGGAGAAGATTTTGAGGGAAGCCCGAGGTATCGAAGACTATATGTTAGATGTCGAGGGACATTGCCTCTTCCCCGATGCTAAACTTTTTGAGAAATTAAAGATGCCTAATATGGAGAAATTTGACGAAATCGGGGATCCGAGGATTCATCTCAGAATATATGTTGGGACTTTGTTGCCAATGGATATTAATGACCAGATGAAAGCCCATCTTTTTCAACGATCTTTGTCAGGAGCCGCTCAGAAATGGTTTTTATCTTTAGATGCTGCCAAGACGAGAACATCGGAGGACATTGCCATCGCATTTGTCAATCAGTACCACTACAACATGTAGCTCGATGTTACCACTCGAGAACTCGAGACCACCTAGCAAGAGGCCAAAGAATCTTTTGTCAAGTTTCTGATGCGATGAAGGGCTAAAGTGGCTAAGATGACGAGTCGGTCCACTAAGAAAGAACAAGTAAGAATGGTGGTGAAGAATCTGCAACCGCAATTTTGCAAGTATTTGATCACGTAACCATTGATGCCACTAATGCAGTGAGTCAAAGTTACGAAATAAACTTGTTAAACCCCAATCCAAATCAGGTAAGTCCACTTGTTCAGCCGGCTGCCCAAAACCCAACCCGAAATCAGAAGATAACCTTCACCCAACTCACTGTGCCATTAACATCCATCTTAAGCCATTTAATTGAGAGGGGCCTCATAAAGGCTTGGAGCCGACTCTGCGGCCAAATCCTTTGCCACCCCGATATAATCTTATCCAGTATTGTGCCTTTCACCAGGGGTACGGATATTTAACCAACAATTGCATGAGACTTTGGCATAAAATTCAAGATTTGATCGATAACAAAGTGATCCCTTCACCCACAACCACTCAGAAGTCAAATGTTACTACCAACCCTCTTCTGAATCATGCCAATCCGCAGAATGTAAATGACATCGAGAAAGTGTTAAAAAGAATTTATCCCACCAAGTTCATAGTTCCCATAACAGAACCAAATTCGATTGTAGATTTTCTCTCCGGACAAGAGGTATTGTGGCTTGATGACCTTATCTGGGATTTGATTGAAGATGATTCTTTTACCTTGTTAATTTTCATTATCCATGAGGAGGAAACCCCTCCCCTTACTAATATTGAAGAAGATGAAAAGGTCAAACACCTATGGGAAGATTTGGTCCGCCTTAAGGCATTGAATGATTTGGAAGAGGCTGAAATTGACATTAAGTGGCATGTTCCGATCGTTCCGAGCAATGATACAGCTTGGCATCAAGGGGTAACTTGGTACGAGGAGGCTAACCCAGGTTTTGAAATAGGAGAAGCAGGAAAAGCAGTATTAGAAAGAGGAGAATCTTCAAAAGAAAAGGACTTTGATAGTAAGAACATGCAGGAAGAAAATCCACCAGTCAGTACGAAAACCAAAGACAATAAGGAATAGAAAGAGGATAATGCTCCCCAAGTGAATTTGTTGGCAATTGCAAGTCTTGCGTTTGATCCTTCTGCATACATTGCACATCTCGATGAGCCAAAACCAAGGATACCTCTACCCGAGGGACCTATCTCATGTTCCCTCGAATGGGATTATCTAGAAGAGAATGACATGTAGGAGTTGGAAGACGTCGAGCAAGAATTCACAGATATAGAATATGACGAAGGGGAGGATGTGCTGGAATGGCAGCCGATGGCTGAAGAACCATATGACCATGGAGGCCCGTGAGAACCTTGGGGCCCTGTCCTGTCCTATGGTTATGAAGACCTGTTGGATGAAGTGTCATTGCTACAACTTTTTGAGCTGGAGGCCATAATTAGTGAAGAGTCTGAGTGGTTTTCACAAAATATAATGGGGATTGAGGAAGACTTCTGGGGAAATGAAGGGAACAGTGAGGAGACAGACAATTTCTGGACCTTTCAAGGGAAAGAAGGGCCGGTGGCTAAAATTTGGGAAGCAGCTGACCAATTTGAAGGGCTATGAGAACTCGAAGAGCAGATAGAACACCTGACAAGGAGTGAAAGACACTTTAAGCCCGCATAGCTGGAGAAGGGGCAACCAAGTAGAGGCTTAGAGGAACCGAGAAAACAGGCAGAAAGAATAGAGGGACATAATGGTGAAGAGGAATATGTAGTTCTAAAGCAGCTTAAGAAGACACAAGCTAATGTAAGCATTTTGGGGTTGCTCTTGGCATCCCACAAACACCTACAGGTCGTCCTAAAAGCATTGAACAAAGTGGACATACCGATTGATATCACTCCGGACCAACTGATTAGAGTGCTTGTACCCAAGAAATAGCTCAGTGTTATTGCCTTTAGTGATAGGGATTTTTAAGCAGAAGGGCCATCCCACAATAAGTCGTTACATTTAATCGTTAAATGTCTGGGAAAATGGGTACCTATTGTTTTGGTCGACAACGGTTTTACCCTCAACGTATGCCCGCTACGAACTGCTTACTGCCTAGGATTGAAGATGCAAGATTTCAAACTAAGTGCATAGAGGGTACGAGCATATGAAAACACGCGAAGAGATGCCTTGAAAATGGTAACTTTCGCTGTAACAGTGGGAACTTTGGAGAGTGAAGTGGAGTTTCATGTCCTTAATGTGCCAACATCGTTTAACCTGCTACTAGGAAGGCCATGACTGCATGACCCATTAGTTAGAGCTGTCCCATCTACCCTACAGTAGAAGATAAAATTGATCAAAAATGGAGTAACTATCACTATACCGGGTGAAACTAGCTTATCAGCTCTGCTTGGTGATGCTACCCCACTTCTTGAGATCTAACATGGGAAGGAGGATTTCTTATTGAACATATTTGATTTTAATGAAACCAAGGCCATACAGGTTCTGATGAATGATGAGGGGAGTTATGTTAACCTAAAAGTCATAAACATGTTGAAGGAAATGTCCTACTTTTTGGGCATGGGATTAGGTAAGCATCTGCAAGGGATCTCAGAGCCAATCCCCGTAAATCACAATCGCCTTGGGTACTGACTAGGATACAAGCCAGAACTAGAGGAGGCAAACATAGGAAATTATGGGCCGACGCTGAATGGACATTTCATCAAAGAAGGGGACGGTGTTCTTTACTATGGGTTCCCAGAATCGTGGATAGAAGAGAAGACTAATAAGAAATTACCAAGATTGGAGATCCTTTTCAATCACTAGCTAGCCGAAAGTGATGAAGAAGTTGAGATTTGGCAGATGGGTCTCACAGGAAAGATGTAGACAGACTGGGTAGATTTTTGTGAAGAAGGAGATCTAGAGTCTTTCTTCAATGAAGAGATGGCCCGGGTGCGTATAAGCAATGATGACGAAGACAAGGATACACTGATCGTGGGAGCTGATGCACTTGCGGATCACACTTCGCTTATCATGGACGCAACTAAAATGAAAAAGAATTAGTCCTTTTAGTCTTTTTTTATGCATGATGTAACGAGTGGGTGGGAGTCTGTTGAATCTATTTTTACCAAGTCTGCCGAGAATGAATCTGCTAGCATCCCGAGCCCTTTCTATCTCGAGTCTTAGGATGTAATCTCTTTTGAAATCAATGAAATGAAATCAGACTTTGCTTACTTTGCTGTGTTTCAAATATTTTGTCTTGATTCCAAAAAATTTAATGAATTCGAGGAGGATATTTTCCAAGAATTAAAATTCTTAATTGAAAAGGAAAAAGAAATGCGAGCCAAACCTATAACCGAAGAAACGATTTTGATAAATCTTAATAATAAAAATAACTCACAAATAGTTCAAATTAGCTCTACCCTATCTTTAGAGGAATGTGAACGACTAATCTTTCTATTAAAAGAATTTAAAGATGTTTTTGCATGATTCTACAAAGACATGCCTGGCTTAGACATGACATTGTACAGCACTGAATCCCCTTGTATCCCGATGCCAAACCCGTCAAGCAAAAGCTAAGGTGGATCAGGCCAAATTAGACACTCAAGATCAAGGAAGAAGTTACCAAACAGTTAGATGTTGAATTTCTCACGGTTATAGAGTATCTGAAGTGGGTTGCTAATATTGTCCCTGTACCAAAGAAAGATGGGAAGATCCGGGTATGTGTCGACTTCAGAGATCTCAACAAGGCTAGTCCCAAGGATGAATTTCCTCTCCCCCATATAGATGTCTTGGTAGATAATGCCGCCAGCATTGCACTCTTATCGTTCATGGCTGGCTTCTCGGGGTATAACCAGATTCTAATGGCTCCAGCAGACTAAGAGAAGACTATCTTCACAATGCCTTGGGGTACCTATTGTTATAAAGTCATGCTATTCAGATTGAAAAACACAGGAGTAACCTACCAAAGGGCTGCAACAGCGTTGCTGCATGACATGATATACAAAGAGGTGAAAGTATATGTGGACGATATGATTGTGAAATCTAAGACCAGAGAAGGACACGTCGTTGCACTAAGAAAAATTTTCAAACGGATCAGAAAATACAAGATGCGTTTGATTCCTCAAAAGTGTGCCTTCGGAGTCACTATAGGCAAGATGCTTGGATTCATGATCACATAGCGAGGTATAGAGGTAGACCCTTCGAAGATCAAGGCCATTTTCAAAATGCCTCCCCCAAAGATAGAGAAGGATGTAAGGAACTTCATGAGAAAGGTTCAGTTTATCAGCCTATTCATCGCCAAATTTACCACTACCTATAAACCCTTGTTCGACTCTTAAAGAAAGAGACCAAGTTTTAATTGGATCAGTAGTGTCAGGACTCTTTCGAAGCCGTACAGAAGTATCTGCAAAACTCTCTAGTTTTGTTACCACCAGAACCCAGCAATTCTTTGATATTATACCTAGCAGTGAATGATTCAGCAATAGGATGTATGCTTGCATAGGAAAACGAAGCCAAGGTAGAAAGAGTTGTCTACTACTTGAGTAAGAAGATGATCGAATGTGAATGATGGTATACACCTTTCAAAAAGAGTTGCTGGGCGCTGGTCTGGGCATCTAAAAAGTTATGCCACTACATGTTGGCATACCATGTCATTCTAATCTCAAGAATGGATCTGCTCAAATACCTCTTTAAAAAGCCAACATTGACAGAAAAGTTGGCTCAATGGTTGCTAATGCTAGTCGAGTTCAATTTGCAGTATGTCACGAGAAAATTAGTAAAATGGAGAGCTGTGGCTGAGTTCTTAGCCAATCATCCTATCAACGGAGAAGAAGAGCTTGAATTTGAGTTTCCAGATGAGCAGGTGCTGAAAATTGAGAAGGATCAATGGACCCTCTATTCGATGGGGCCTCAAACTAATACATTTATGGGATAGAGATACTCCTTGTTGCCCCCAATGATTCTCATATCCTTTTGGCTTTTAAGTTGAATTTTGAGGTTACTAACAATCAGGCCGAGTACGAAGCTTACTTAGCTAGATTAGAAGCTGCCTTAGAACTAGGGGCAAGGAAGTTGGAGGTCATGGGAGACTCGGCTCTAGTCGTATCCCAGGTAAAGGGAGAGTGGAAAGTCAAAGAAGAAAAGCTGGTTCAGTATCATCGAGAACTTGAGCTAATGGTCCCCTGCTTTGAAAGCATAATATTCATCCATGTTTCGAGATTGCAGAACAAGTTCGCTGATGCGTTGGCAACTCTAACATCAATGATAGATATACCTTCCGGGATAAGAATGAGGCCCTTGAAAATTCAACAGAAGGATATACCTGCGATCAACAACATCGCTATGACCCAAGAAACTAATGACGGGTTACTATGGTATCATAACATCTGGAAATTCATTGAGAAGGGAGAATATCCGAGTTAAGCCAGTATGAAGGACCAAAGAGCTATCAGGAGACTCGCCGCACAGTTCATAATTTGTGAGGAAAAACTGTACAAGAGAGGATATCTGTGATTTAATAAACTCTGCATTGACACAAAAGAAGGACATGAGGTAATGAGAGAAATTCATAGAGGAGTTTGCGGACCTCACATGAACGGGATGATGCTCGCTAAAAAGATCTTACGCCAAGGATATTTCTAGATGACCATGGAAGCAAACTGCTATCAGTTTATTTTAGGATGCCGAAAGTGCCAGAGCCACGCAAATCTCATGCATGTACCACCATCTCAGCTGTATAACATGATCTCGTCCTGGCCGTTCTCAGTTTGGAGAATCGACGTCATAGGGAAGGTTACACCCAAGGCATCGAATGGATACGAGTTTATTCTTGTGGCAATTGATTACTTCACAAAGTGGGTCGAAGCTGCCTCTTACTCAGTCTTGAAAGCCTCTCAAGTAACTAGGTTCATCAAAGAAAATATCATCTGTCGGTACGGAGTCCCACATGAGATAGTTTCTGATAACGGTTCCCACTTTCAAGGAAAAGTTTTGGATCTTTTGGAAGAATACCAAATTGTTTGTCACAAATCCTCACCATGCAAACCACAAACCACAAACCACAAACCAATGGGGCTGTAGAAGCCGTGAATAAGAATGTGAAGAAGAACTTTTAGAAAACGATAGAGAGAAGTAGAGACTGGCAAGAAAAGCTACCATTTGTGCTTTGGGGATATCGGACATCGATCAGAACTTCTACTGGAGCAATGCCCTATGCTTTGGTCTACGAGATGGAAGCAGTCTTACCTATTGAATTGGAAATCCTGTCTTTGAGAATAATGGCCGAGAGTAGAATTCTCGAAATAGAATGGGAAAGGAACATATTTAAAGAATTACTCTTGTTTGACGAAAGAAAACTTCAAGCACTGTTTCATGTTCAGGGGTATCAGAGGAGGATAGCTCAAGCGTTCGACAAGAATGTTAAGTCTTGAAACTTAAAGGAAGGTGATTTAGTTCTCAAAGAGATCAGAGCTCCGATTTTTGACCCTAGGGGCAAGTTCAAACCCAGTTGGACTAGACCCTATCTTATTAAAATCCTCATGTCCAGAGGTGCTACAATTCTAATGGATTTAGACGGGAATGTTTTCCCTACACATATCAATTCAGACCAGCTTAAGAGATTCTACCTCTAAGGAAAATGCCCGCAAAAGAGGAGCCTTAATATCTGAGTGTAACCCATGCCTCGAATTACGTTATGGCCTGATTCCCTTCTTCGGGATACGTAGGCAGCTTCTGTTAGAAGTTCGGCCCAAACCTTTGTTCAGAATTCCTTTTTTGTAACCACGTGTCAAGTAGTTGATCAATGCTAAAACTTATTTCAAATTTCTCTAATAAAGTGATTATGTTGCGAGAATAGAATTAAAAAAAAAAAAGAGAGAGCCATCGCAAACCAAAAGTGGAGAAATTTTCATTAATAAGTTCACCGATACGGATTTCAAAAGATATAAGAGAGGCTCGCAAGTCCTCATCCTAAAAAGCTAAAAAGGAAAGCAAACATAGATATTAAGACATATCAAAAGAAGTCAAGTCCTCTTTCTCTTTGGATCTCCTCCTTATCCTGCCTCGCACTCTATCTCTGTCTGCAGCTAAACCCTGTAAACCTCAAAAAGCCCGCTATCGAAGTCCCTGCCAACTGGTATCCTCATTCGAGAAGACCAAGCATGCTGATACTGATCTAAGAAAGGGGCTCGGTGAGGATGACTGTACAAATGGCTCATAAATGTCTTGGGACAGATTTGCGTATCCCCAAACTGGCAGAAAATGCATTAAGGATGATAGTAGGTGGCTAGCTTCAAACCAACCAACAGGACCCCCCGAGTGACCGACAGTGAAAACAGTCATAGAAAATATCTTCAGTCAGGGGCATAGCCAAGAGATGTCCTCCCCAATCAAAGAACTTAGATAATCCTTCCAATCAACTTCAGTGGAGCAAAGTCAGTAGACCTGACGGCAAATAAAGGACTTAATGCTGTAAGTATTAGATACAGGTTTCTCTAACAGATTCACCTTCTCCATCAACCAAACCTAAGAGAAATAAAGAAAAAGGAGAGCTGAGTGGAAAAATCTGAGAGAAATAAAGAAAAAGGAGAGCTAAGCGGAAAAATTTGAGAGAATACAGAAAAAAGGAGAGATGAGTGAATACCTACAATAAGAGTGCACTACTAGCAAAATAAAGAGCAACCCCAGCATGGACTCCATCAAGCCCCAGAAGCGTCTTTTCCATAATCAACGAGACAGGGTCCTGACCCTCATGAATCTAATAGGCCACATCCACCAAGAAATAGCTAAGCCAACCCATTTGAAGGTCCCAGGAGGAAACGAGCCAAAAGACAAGTGCATAGAGCGTACCTACGCTAAAGCTGAAAAAGGAAGTCGCCAAGGGACCCTCGTAGCCCAAATCGGTCTATGATCCGAGCCACATCAATGCATCCACCATGAGTAATCAAAGCTGCCTCACAATGGAAAAAACCACGAAGCTGCATCAACCTGCCCCTAGCACTCGAGAAAAGAGCAGGACTATCACTTCATCACAACCCGAGATTTCAAGGATAGCTGAGAAATCCTCTACGGTCGGACATAACTCTTCAATGCCAAAGAGAAAGACGTCCAGTTCAGGATCCCACAGTTGGGTAGCCCCTTGAATAAGATGCCAATCAATTCTCATGCTTCGCAAGGAGAATAGTGCATCTAGGCTAAAGTTGAGAAAGTTTTTGGGCTCGACCAAAGAAAAGTCGCCCATCCATGCCAATAAGGAGTTGTTATAGGAGTGGGCCATGAAGAATGCAAGGAAAATGCTAAGAATACAGAACAGTAGGGTCTGAAGTAGTGTTACTCTTTTACAGAGTTGAAAAAGGAGGGAAACCCGAAATCTGCCTGAAGTTTTGTGCCAAAAACGTTACTCATGGCCGTCACCTTGTTTCTCATGATCACCTCTTTCTTTTCCCACGACCGGTACATTATTTCTCTTAAACTTCGCATATGTGATAATAAAATTCCAGGCTGTGAACTATCGTTCACATAAGTTCAGGTCGCCAGTTTCAAAAGGCACGGTCGTGACTTTGTTCCTCATGGCCGCCATGTTTTTATGTAGAAAATTTTGACCGACCCTCCTTGTTTTCTCAGCATACCTCAAAATGTTTCAGCGACATATAAGCAACTCACAACAAGGAAAAGCAGTTTATATGACAAGTTCACAACTCATAAAGCACATGTCATGCATAATTAAAAGTTGAACATTTGAGAAAAGTTTTCATATCATAAGAGATTCAAACATCCATGATAAGCCAAAACGTGATCCAAAGAACACGAAGGCCCAACCCATTAAAAGCAAAAGTAATATAAAGTGTGTGTCGTGGCACGCAAGCTAAAAGAAGAACCAAAGGCACGCATGCCCCATATCTGTGCAGTATGTTGGGAACAGTATGTCAGTGTGTATCCGTAGGAGTATCAAGAGCCGTGTATCAGTATATATCAGAGTAGTAAATCAATAAGCATCAAAACTAATGTAACTGTGCATGTGTCGAAGTAGTGTATCGGTATAGTGGATCAAGACCAACAGTGTATCAAAATAGGATATGAAAATGTATCAAATGGGCATGCAGGCCCAAGCAAGAATAGGCACGTAGGCCTCCGTGTATGAAGAGAGAAGAAATAAAAGTTATCAAAAAATAAGTCACTCTCGCTGGGTTCTCTTCCTCCGAGCTACATAGCCGCCCTGGGAAGACTCCCGGAAGATGATTCCGTCAAGCCAGTCTCTTCCTTTGTGCCCGTTCAAACCACACTAGAGGTTCGAGCTTTGGAAGAAGTGCCACCAGTAGAAGCAGTAGCAGCAGAAGTAGATGCCGAAGTTTGTCCTGAGCGTGCAGCTGGAACAGTAGGTGCGGTATGGCCACCCTGAGTCCTTGAACCACCACCTCGGTCACGCTGAAAGAAGGAAAAGATGTATGTCAGATGTGTATGAACAGAAGTAAAAGAGACAAGCAGAGAAAAGATGTACCACAACTAGGCCACAACGAGGGGTGGGAGGCTCCTCACCCCGGGCACGAAAGGCCGCATCCCAATGGCAGACCAACACCCTCAACCCTGTGATCAAGCCGAGGGACTAGTTGCACCACTCCCGGGGTATCTGTTAAGAGAAGAAACAAGTTAGCAAAATCAGGTGTCGAGATCAATCAAACATGGGGATCAGTCAGATATGAAAATTAGTGCAGTCAAGTCATTGCAGTTTGATACAGATAATAGTATTATGAACAGAAAAAAGGATGTTGTACCTGCTCAGCACTGGGGGTAGGAAAATCTCTAGGGCCGCTGGATCGGGAACACAGATCTAATGAAGGACCTCGTCCACGAAGGTGTCCACTGTCTATGAAACCTTGGAATGGATAGGACCAGGAGCAGTAGGGGGAGGGGCTCGTCAAACAGCTCTAGGTCCTATGGCTGGAATCAGTCTCTCTCTGGTAAAGGCAGCATAATCACGGTCTATATCCTAAATCAGTGTGGCGGCATCAAATCTCACCATGGCATGAATGATCTCCGTAGTACGAAGGGACTCGGTCAGACGCATCTCGACTGAAGGAGCCCTTGGGATACGGAAGTGGTCGTACCCCAATGACTACCAACAACATGCTCACCGAGGTACCATTCATAGCAGAATGGTCCCTTAAGTAAGACGCGGGTTTGGGTAACCTTACGACTCTGCATCAGGTCAATGTCTTTCCATGTCATCGTCAATGTATTTCCCTCCAGGCTTTGAACCTCAGAAGTGCCTGGCCCACCTGGCTACCTTAGGGATCACCAAAGGATCATCACAAGAGTTCAAGGGCTGATGCATGCCTAAGAACTCATATGCCCACAGTTGTAAAGATTAAGAAGAAAGATCAATACAGTTAATTCAGACATACAGATATGGAGTAGAGAAAAAGGAGGCAAAAACAGAGAAAATGGTTATACCTCCCAGATGCGCCAGTAACCACCAACGCTCAAGTCAGAAGTCCTCGTAGCGACGCTCATATATCCATATAGGGTGGACAGTGCAGCACCACCCCAGTTAAAACGGCCGATCTCATCAATTGCTAGCATAGCAACATGGTAATGCAAGTGCACCCTGTTCTCTATGTTCGGGAATAGGGCTATCTGAACATGTAGAGGAGGAATGCACGAGCTACCCACTCGAAGTGATGAGGCTCGAAACAGACGAAGTGGTGAAAAGTCCTCCTCAGCCACGTATATTGGATGCTCCCCTTGTTAATAGATTAGGGCACGTGGCCGAGAAAGTGCAGTAGTGCAGCAAGACTCTCACAGATATCGAGATCATATGGGATGGCATCGCTACCGACCCGTATCCCAGTAAAAAGAGCAAAGTCAAGAGGAGTGAGAGCTACCTCGAACGTCAGAAGATGAAATGTATTGTTGGTCTCCTCTAGCACCTTCACAAATCCCCCGAAGGTGGCTCTGTCAACAATCTCTCAGCAATGTAGAGGCAAGGCGGTGTATCACTCCAAAATATCAGAAGAACCATCAAAACCTCGAATACGCTCAATCGCCTGAAATGAATCAACAAAATTAGTAAACAATAAAACAACAAAACAAACAAATACAACAATAAGAGCAATAATGAAATCAATGACAAACGGGAACGATAATAGGAACAATGATGAAATATACAAAGAATTGACGACAATCAAAGAAACGCAAAAAACAATTCTCAAAACCGACCTACACAACCTAGACCCTGTCTCGTTTTCAAAACAAAAGTAGAGTTTTCACGCTTCTAATCAAAATCCAAAATCTAGTTTTCATCCCTTAAAGACGAAGCTTAGAGCTTCGTTTCATTTAAATTCAAAAATCCTGCCCCCATTTCAAAGCTAGCGACTAACTCAATCCAAACATCAAGGTTTCTACTTCAAATTCAACGGAAATCCAACCTCACTCCAAACACAACCTTAGGGAAATTCCATTTTTAACTCAATTTCAAAAATCAACCCAAATCAGCGGTGCAAAACATGATCTCAGAACTTAATCCCAACTTCGCTTGCCCCGACATGAAACTCAAACGAACCGACTTGATTCAAATTCAAAATGTTCAAGATTGTTAGAATTGTTAGTCTCTTCTTTCTTAACCTAGCCCCTAACTTGTTTCAAACCCACTCTCAATTTTGAAAACTTAAAACAACTCGACCACATCACCGACGTCCCAATCAATTGTGTTTTACTTCAAAAACCAAGTCGAGTTCAAAATTCAAAAATTTGAACTTCAATTTAACCCATTAGTTCCGTTTTCCCGAATCAACCTAATCTCTTAGTTCGTTTCAAACATGTTCCAAACCCACTCTTAACATGATTTCTAAAATATTCTCAAGTTTTCAAAACTCCATGTTCAACCTGACGTCTGCTTAAATCCAATTCAATCAGCTCTATTTTTCAAAATAAGGCCTAACTCATAATAAAAAAACAAGCGCAATCTAACCAAAATTTGAATCCACCCTCGGTTCCAACTCTAAAACTCCCTTCTTATAAATCCAAGTTTATTCAACCCGAGGCCAAAGTTTTGTTTAAACCCAAGGGTTCGTGTTTGTCCAAATTCAAAGTTTCAATATTTTATTTATTCTAAAGTCCAAAGCCTCATCCTATCCAAGAGCAGGGGTCTATCGAATCCAAGTCAGGGTCTAAACCTGATTAAGTCCAAAGATTCAAAACAACTCCAATACAAATCTCAATCCCAAACTCCATTTCAATTTAATCCAAATGTTCGATTCAATGTTTCAACTATATTCAAATTCAATATCCAAATCAAAGATCAATGCAATCTAATATCAAAAGAAATGATCAAATACTCAAAATAAACTTTCAACTGATGAAATAACAGAAGAATTTAAAAGCTTGGCTTACCTCGAGGTTCTGAACTGAGAGATGGTCGTCACGGGGCCGTAGGAGGACCTCCCGCTCGGCCACCATGTCGGGAATGACGAATCTCTTTCATTGACCTCACGATCGTGAGGTTCAAATCTTTAAACCTAACGGTCCTTTGTAGTTAACCCAGGCCTCGACATTTAATTGTCCAGACTGCCATGTTTCCCCAAACGTTATAACCGGCCGTGACATCGAATATATAAGCCGCCACTTAGCTAGGGCAATAGAGTACAGGCCACCACTTTTTAAAAGTAACGGCCGTCATGTTTTTATACCCCCTTTACCCTTTGAACATCTTCGAGTTTTCCCATTTGGGCTGTGGACATTTCAAAATCCCTTTTTAGCCCCTCTTCTTTTTGAAATAATGCCCCCCGTTTTTGAGCCTAAGACGGTGTTGGAAGTAAAACTGCTAAGATCATTATTTTTGCGAACAATTATCTGAAAAAAATTAACTGGACAAGCAAACGCCGAAATGGACTCCACATAAAACTTTTGATGTCGGACAATCAAAATAAAACCCGTGCATCTGAACTTAATTTAGAAGAATACCTTTATTCCATTTGAATCTTTAACTACGATTTGAATCTGAGTTAAAGCTCCTGTCAATTCTTCTACTATATTCTCTTATGCGATTCCCAGATATAGTGTGGGCTATAATCCTCTGAGAACTCATACCGGTAGAACCTGGGCAGCTTTAGTCTTAGAAGACAAGTTATGAAACTGGTTCAGCCTACCCGCATATTTGTAGGGCTACAACAGAGACTTAGAGAGTAATTATGAGTAAGACTTCTAGTGGAACACAGACACGTATCAACAGTTTTCGCAATTAAGCAAACCTCATAACGGTATCTGCAATTATGGAAAACTAGCAGCGTTTTTGCAATTTTCATAAAATATTAAATTACAGTTCACACCACTAAAGAACTATAATTGCACTCTAACTCATAATCTGAAGACGATCTAGCATTGAGCTCCTATTATTAAATGCTTACAATTTCTCCCTACGTTAAGATTTTTGACACCTACTAATTAAATTTAATTACTGATAATTTAATTTAATTAGCATCTTGATATTCCTTAAACCCTTTCGCTTAACTTATTTGACCGCCGAATAATCAAATCCACCTGTAGAGTTTGGTCCGGTCAAAACTTATAAACTTCCTTAAGGTGGTATCATCAATCTCGATATTTCGGGACGTGAATTCCATCAATAATTAATATTTGCCATATAAATAATACTGTTATTTAACTCACCGGGAATATAGACCCATATAAGATCGCACTCTCCAATGAATCAAAACAACAAATATTAAATATATGCAAATCAATAATTATTTCAAGCTTAAGAGGATAAGCTCTATTTATAATAACCTTAGGATGTGAATTAATTTATATAGTCAGTATAAAATTAATTACCCAAATGTCATGTTCAATACACACAAAGTATACTAGTATAGAGAGTCGGGATAATAGACGATACTATTATCTGTTCTCTATAATCAAGACAAGTCTACTAAAACTCTATACTACAGTCATACTGATGGTATGTCCATTTCCATCTAAACTATGAATATAAAACTTACATTCTGCAAAAACCTAAAATCTGATCTTCTGTGTGTAAGCTGTACTCTATACACCAGATTAAATACTATACAGAATATTGGACATCTATGCATAACAAAGAAATTATATACATACATTGCTCATAAAGATTCTCATAAAAAGAAAAATTATTTTTATTAAAATAAAATTAAATACTAAAAATATAATTTTTAGTATACTAATCTTAACAATCTCCCACTTATACTCAAAATAATACTGCCATATATTTGACTTACATACCCTCTACATAACTATCAAAAGTCTTAGCCGGTAAGCTCTTTGTAAAGAATCTGTAAGGTTGTCTCCTGTTGTAAGCTCTATGTTTGACAGGAAATTTAAGTCCGTGTACTCTAAATGTACTAGACTGTCTGCCTTGTAAATCAACATATAATTCTTTGTCCTTTTCAGGTACATGATTATATTCTTTACCGTAGTCCAATGCCTATGCCCTAAGTTAGACTAATATTTGCTAGCCATGCCAACGGCAAAGCAGGTATCGGGTCTAGTGTAGAGCATAGCATACATGAGGCTTCCTACTACCAAAGCATAAGAAACTGCCTTCATCTTCTCTATCTCATCAGGTGTCTTAGGACACTGATCCTTGGATAGATTAATTCCATGCCTAAAAGGGTGAAACTCTTTCTTAGAATCTTGAATGCTAAAATAAGCAAGGATATCATTGAAATACTTTGCTTGTGATAAGCCCAACATTCTTTGTTTCTGATCTCGGACATGCTTGATCCCAAGGATGTGACTGGCTTCTCCCAAGTCCTTCATATCGAACTGCTCAGATTACCACACTTTAATCGTAGATAATGCCCCACATCATTTTCGATGAGCAAGATATCGTCTACATAAAGTACTAGGAAGATCACCACGCTTCCGTCACGCTTCTTGTACACACAAGACTCATTCGAACTTTGATCAAAATTATAAGACTTAATAGCTTGTTCAAATCGAGTGTTCCAAGACCTCAATACCTGCTTAACTCCATAAATGGATATCTTAAGCTTACACAACATGTGTTCCTGGCCCTTTATAATTGAATCTATCTGGTTGTATCATATAGATACACTCGTTAAGAATTCTATTAAGAAAAGCTGTCTTGACATCTATTTTCTAGATTTCGTAATCGAAATGTGTTGTAATGGATTAGAGAATTCGGATAGACTTAAACATGGCTACCGGCAAAAATTTTTCCTCAAAATCAATCCCTTCTTTCTAAGTGAACCCTTTAACAACAAGCCTAACTTTGAAGGTTTCAACATTCCCGTCTGCTCCTATCTTCCTCTTGTAGATTCACTTGCATCTAATGGGTTTTATCCCTTCAGGTGATTCTAAAAATTTTCAGACCAGATTGGAATACATAAATTCTATCTCTGAATTCATAGCCCTTTGGCAAAGATCAGCATCTCCATCTTGAAGTGCTTTATTGTAGTTATAGGGCTCGGTATCTAGTTCTGTCAAGATCCTGTCAAAAGACTCTTTCAAGAACATATACCAATCAGGTTGATGAATAACCCTCCCACTACGACGAGGTATTACTTGTGTCTGTGTGCTAGCAGTAGCACACTGTGCAGAACCCTGCGCATCAACACCCAGTTCTTTATTTGCACCTGTCCCGATAATCCTCCCACTGTGAGGAGGTAGTGGAATATCAGTGACTTGTTCTTCTGTTCTACTGGTATTTTCCCTCAGTTCTTCCAGAACAATTTTGGTATTGGGCCTGTGATCCATAATGTAATCCTCTTCCAAGAATCGGCCATTGGTGCTAACAATAACTTTCTGAACCTTAGGATTATAAAATAGACCACCTTTCGTTCTCTTGGGATACCCCAAAAAGAAACAGACTTCTGTTCTCGGTTCCAACTTACTCACGTTCCCTTTTAGCTCATATACTGGACACTCCCAAATTCGAATGGGTTTTAGACTAGGTTTACGCTGGTCCACAATTTTATGGGAGTAGAATGTACTGACTTAGAAGGTACCATGTTCAGAATGTAAGTCACTGTCTCTAAAGCGAGTCTCCAAAACGAATTAGGTAAACCTGAATAACTCATCATGGACCTTATCATTTCCATAAGAGTCCTATTTCTTCTTTTTGTTACACCATTCTACTGTGGAGTGCCAGGTGCAGTCAACTGAGATGTAATCCCCTCATATGACAAGTAGTCCTTAAACTCTCTAAAGAGGTATTCTCCACCACTGTCGAATCATAGTAATTTGATACTTTTACCCAGACGCTTCACTGCCTCTGCCTTGAATTCATTAAATTTTTCGAAGCATTCAGACTTACGGTGCATCAGATAAATGTATCCATACTTTGAGTAGTCATTAATAAAACTGACGAAGTACTCAAAGTTACCTCTAGTCCAGATTGTCATAGGACCACACACATCAGAATGAACCAACTTCAACGATTCTTTAGCTCTATATCCTTTGGCCGAAAAGGGCCTCTTGGTCATTTTACCCTTTGAGCAAGATTCACATACTAGAAGCACCTCCACTTCCAATGAACTCAAAGGTCCATCTGCTACCAGTTTGTTTTTTCTTTTTAGATTAATATGGCATAAGCGTAAGTGCCAAAGAAACGTTTGGTTCATTAAAGAAGGAAACTTTCTCTTATATGGTAATTAGATGTATTATTCAATTCAGTTTGTTGCAGTATAGGAGAGATAAGAGTAATAACATAAAGATCATCTACCAATGTACCAGAATAGATAACCCGTTTATTATCCTTAATAACCACAGAGTTATTAAAATAAACTAAATATCTGTCTTTAACCAATCTAGAAACGAAAACTAAATTCCTTCTAATGGAAGGTACATAAAGACAATCTCTCGATATTAAAACCCGATCTCTACCAGAACTGATAGTGACATCTCCCACTGCAACTGCTGTTACATTTATATTATTGCCATATGCAAGTATATTTTTCCATTACTGAGTTGTCGGGTTTTCTGGAACCCCTACAATGAATTACAGACATAATTAGTAGCTCTCGTATCTACACACCAGGTACCGGTAGATAACACTGCTAAACATGTTTCTACAACTAGTGAACAAAAATTACCCTATTTGTTCTGCCTTCTAAGAAATACTGGGCATAGTTTTTTCAATGCCGTGTCTGGTTGCAGTGAAAACATTTGCCTTTCAACTTTTTCACACCAGTCCGTGGCCCAGTAACTACCCTAGAAACTGTGTATCCCTGTTTCTGAACCTTTTTTCTTCTTTATGCCTTTTGGCCTAGAGAAAGAACATTTTTCTAAAATAGACATATTTTCTGGTATTAAAGGAATACCATTGGTAGTTAAAGCTATATCTGAGTTACTTTTCTGGTCAATAAAATTTGGTCCTGTAAATTTGTTTTCTTTGAGTATTAAAGCGAGTGGGTTGAAAGCTATTTTAATTCTAAGAATCACATAATTAAAAAAAAATCATTAATTATGATGAGCAAAATTTTGAATTTATTTTAATTTGACTTCCATTACCATTTTAAAATTAATTTGCCAGCAGCTTGATAATCTGAGAATAGCATACCTCGTTGGGAGGACGTCTACTATCTTTTATAAGACTAGACAGGCTAATTCTTTTTAATTTTACTATCTAGACAACTAATCTTGCCAAGTAAAATTAAATAGTTGGCATAGCTTCGGTTCAGTATATAATAGTAGTGACTTAGTTGGAGAGGATACTATTGTATATAACTAAGTGTTAACCATCACCTAATCCCAAATAAATCGCTTTGCAATGAACCATTTAGTTAGAGAAGTATTTCACACTAATAATTATCCAGAATTATCTCTAAACGAGGTTTATACTGGCGATACCGCAATTAATCTATTCGTTGGGGAGGAGGCCTTACTGCCGATACGCATGATTTAATTGCATCGCCTAGAAACTGATGATGGAGATCGCGAAATTTATCTGTGAATAAATTTCTTCTTCCACTTAGATTTTTAAAATAATTTTGATGATTATAAAAATTTGTTTTATTAAAATAAATTTATTAATTTTGAAAAACACACGATCTGAAAGAATTAAATATCTTTTCGTATATACAATTTCAAATATTCTCGTTTATCAAATCATCTTTTCGTGTTTAAATGCGTAACAAATAAAATTTAATAAATGCACAGTTTTTCCTTCAGCTTTTTAGCTAAAGGTAGTAATTAAAGACATTTATTTATTTTATTTTTTATTTCACAATTTTTCAAAAAATAATAATTTATTTCGATTAAATATTTTTCTATTTATTTAATTTAAAATTTAGAATTAATTCTCATGTTTTTTCAAGATATCCAATTTTATAAAAAATTATCTTAAACGTGATATTTTGTAAAAAAATAAAATATCTAAAAATTTTCCATTAATTAAAATTAATTAATTAAAAAAACTTAATTTTATTTTTCATTACAAAATATTTTAATTGAAACTGAATTTTTCAATTAATTAAAATAACATGATAAATAAAACAGATATGCAATCATCTACGCAGTTCATATATTTATAAACATGATATGCATATATTCCAGTTTTATGATCTAAGTGAAACACTGAGGTGTTTTAGTCTCCTTAAGAGAATCAGGTGTTTCAATCCCTGTTCGCCTTTGATTCAGTGTTCTGATTGCATCAGACTTGTTGGAGAGAGAGAGCCGCACAGCGAAAAATAAAAAGGATTTTTGAATAGACGTCGTGACCGTAAAAAACGACGTATGTGATTTTCATGAAAAATGGAAACTATAATGATTTTAATAGTTTAATACCTCTATGAAACTTGTCGATAAGTTTCTAGAAATTCCAAATACGTTGAA
>JAULJZ010010239.1:0-16481 GCA_032270985.1 Heliamphora pulchella | reverse complement strand
GAACTTGTCATTACCTAGCAGGCCTTAAGTGGTTCAGGACTAGGGTAATGGACAGGAGTCTATAGTTGTTACCTTTGGCTGTGTGACAGTGTCGGTACATAGGATTATATTCTTGTTCTTTTTCACGATGGTACATTCCGTGAGGGAATAATGTTTTGATTATTGTTTTTTCTTAACTATGGTTGGTTATCTGCAATAATTGCATCACATGGTTTGAAGGATGAAAACAGAGTTTTATGTTAAAGAAACCGTTTTGGGAGACTTGTGTAGTCTGATGGGGAAAACTTGAGGGATTTGAATGGAAAATCTGTTTTGATTTTGTGGTTGAGTTCGCTCCTACCATATGATTGCATATTCCTACTTTACAGCTTATTATCTGTTTCTATTCGGTTTCGACTCACAGGTGAAAATTTTTTGTAAAACTATTTTTAGGTGATGATGTGGTTGAGGAGTAGCTTTGATGGTGCCTGCGGTAGTGGAAGACTTTTATAGTTTTTCTTTTTGGTATGCCTGTTCGTGGAGGTAGGTTTTGTACGCCGTAAGGCGATATACTATATGTATGTCGAAACTGTACGCCTTTTATATATGAGAGATACACTTTGTAGGGTATTCCATTGGTTTCAACAGTTGGATTTCAATATATGAAAACCTATATTTTTATATAAAACGGATGTTTGGTAGATTTTCACGTGACCCCGGGTTTTGGGGCGTGACAGGAGAAGTGGTGTCCTACTGGATGATGGTTGGGCAAGAGAGGGGGAGACAAGATTACGACGACGAGTGGTCCACACCACTAACCAATGAAATCAGCATATGTTTTAGAGTTGATTTTCCATACAAATCATGTTTTGAAAAGGGGATACTCTTTTCAGATGAGAGATCAACATCAAAGTGTTGGAAGATTTTGGTCAGGTACATAGCATGGGGAAGAGAGGAGTTGTTCTTGGAATGGGACCGGATCTTATTAGAGATAAGAAGGTGGCCAAGATCAAGTTTTTTTCTTTCAAGAATGAACCACATGATAAAGACGTACATGAAGGAAACATCTCCAAATTTTCCAGAGTAGGGAAGAAAAATATGGTTAACAAAATGATGCAAGATTCGCATATTTGGTTTCAAGGAGTTGGCCTCAAGGGGTTTGATTGGGTCCACTTTATCAACAACAACAATCTGTTCTACTACTTCATGAAAGGAGAAACCTTCAATGGTTTTTCTCTTGGGATTCAGGTAATAAAAAGGCATCCCTCAGGGAGACCGAGAATCTCATTCAAAAAATTGGAGGTCAAGACAATGTCTTTACCATTCACCCAAGTGATGATGGTAGTGATCGAGGGGTTAGAGACTTTGAAATGTCTGTAAAAGAGTTTAATTAGAGTGGGGTAGTAGTGGTCACAAATTTGAAGCAAATCCATCCAACCGAGGTCGGTGAACCACTCAGAGAATTTCATTTCGATTGAATCAAAGAACTCAAAATTTACAGAATGTCCAAGGATTACCTTGCGGTTTATGAAGGATGCAAAGTACAAATTCTTATACTGAAACTTCAAAGATGGTTCGATTGGAGCGACGGTAGATGGTTTGGCTTTGCTCTTCTTCATTATCTTCTGCTTCTTCGCTGCCCTAGGGCTTGACGATATTTCATCAACGAGGCATTTGCTGCCCTTGCCCATCGTCCTCGGTGGCATTATCGGCAAGAAATAAGAGAGAGAGATGAAGAGAGGGAGGGGAAAGATGAGTCGACTCAAAGGTTCGACTGGAGCAGAGGGACGAAGGGTGACGAATGGTTACTTAGTAACTAAAGAGTTTGAGCGCGAAAAGAGAGAAAAATCGCCTATATATAAACTCTATGAAATGTGTTGACACTAATCTCATTTGAGTTGACACTTTTCACAGCACACAAAGGGTGTTTAAAAACAAAAATTATGTCGTCATGTTTTAACATGGTGTCGACACTTTTGGTTCATTAAATCGACGCTCTTCATGGAATGAGTCGACCGAAATATTACAGAGAGCAAGAAATCGAATCGAGCCAACACTATATAACTGGGGTCGACACTTTTAACAAAATGTGTCGATACTATATAGTTTTTGAGTCAACCCTTTCACACGTGTCGACCCTTTTTATCATTGAGTCGACACTTTTCACACACAAAAATAAAGCATGGAAAGCATTGAACAAGTATTGTTAGTATGGCATTTAAGCATCAATTAGGAGTACATAGCATACAAAGTTTTCTTTTGATATAACATATTCTTTCTTCACTTAAAAGTTTGGTGAAAATATCAACAAGTTGATGGTTTGTGCCTACAAATTCAAGTTCTATGTTACCTTTTTTAACATGATCTCTAATAAAATGATATCTAATATCAATATGCTTTGTTCTAGAGTGTTGTATGGGGTTCTTGGATATGTTAATGGCACTAGTATTATCGCATTTAATAGGAATACAATCTAAATGCACCATAGTATTCTAGTTGTTGTTTCATCCAAAAAACCTGTGCACAATAACTACCAACTGAAATGTACTCAGTCTCAGCTGTAGATAAGACTACTAAGTTCTATTTCTTACTAAACCATGACATTAAAGAGTATAATAGGAATCGATATGTTCCACTTGTACTCTTTCTATTAATTTTACAACCTATAAAGTTTGCATCAGAATAACCAAATAACTAAAAGTTTATTCCTCTAAGAAAAAATAATCGTAGGTATTGTGTACCTAAGAGGTATTTAACAGTAGTCACATATGATTCTTTAAGATTCGCTTGATTTCTAGCACACATGCATACACTAAATATGATGTCAAGTCTACTTGTAGTTAAATAAAGTAGAAATTCAATCATACATTTATACCTCTTTTTTTCTACTGCTTTACCATTTTTATCCTTACCAAACTTTGTTGAAGGGCACATTAGAGTTCCCATTGATTTTGAACTTTGCATATCAAGCCTGTTCAACAATCTCTTGTATATTTAGATTGATTAATGAAGATTCTTTCTTGTGATTGTTTGATTTGAAATTCAAGGAAGTAGTTGAGTTCTCCTATCATATTCATTTTAAATTCTCCCTACATGCACTTAGCATAGTCTTTGCAAAGAAATTCATTAGTTGAGCCAAAAATAATATCATCTACATAAATTTGGACAACAAGTGTATTCTTTTCTTGAGACTTGATAAAAATAATTGTATCAATTTTTTTTTTGAAAACTCATTTTTAATCAAAAATTTGCTAAGCCTTTCATACCAAACTTTTGATGCTTATTTCAAACCATAAAAAACTTTGGTGAGTTTGTAAATATGGTTTAAAAATTAGAATTTTCAAAGTCAGGAGATTGTTTCAAAAAAATTTCCTCCGAAATAAAACCATTTAGAAAGGAACTTTTGACATCTATTTGATAAAGTTTAAAATTTTTAAAGTATGCAAAAGTAAGCAACATCCTAATGGCTTCAAGCCTAGCCACAAGAGCAAAAGTTTTATCGAAATCGATGCATTTTTCTTGATTGTAACCTTGGGCTACCAATCAAATTTCGTTCCTAAGAATTACTACATTCTCATCTATTTTATTTTTAAAAACCCATTTTGTACCAATAATGGAGTGTTTCTTAGGTCTTGGGACTAAAATCCAAACATTATTTCTCTCAAACTGATATAGCTCTTCTTGCATAGTAAAGATTCAAAATTCATTGTTTTGAGCTTTTTCAAAATGTATTGGTTCAGTTTGAAAAAAAAAAACTAAATTACCACAAACATTATGTAGAAAAGATTTAGTTTTTATACCTTAAGATGGGTCACCAATGATCAAATTCTTTGGATGACCATAAGCATACCTCCATTTCTTATATAAATCTGAATTTCCTTGATTTGAAGTACCAGTAGCTTATTGGACTTTATTTTGCTGAGCACTTGTAACTTCCTCGTGGTTTGGCTCTTCTTGTTCTTTAATGAAAATGTCCTCAACACATTTTTCTATATCAACCAAGTTATCTTCACAAAATTTTTTAGAAGAACCGAGGTTATCTTCATCAAATACAATATGAATATATTCTTCAACAATTAGGATCCTTTTATTGAAAACTCTATATGTTTTACTAGATATAGAATATTCTAAAAATATACTTTCATCAAATTTTGCATTAAATTTGTCCAAAAGTTTATTATTGTTATTTAAAACAAAATATTTATACCCAAATGCGCGAAAATTACTGATGTTAGGTTTTCTTCCATTCCATAGCTCATATGAGATTTTCTTGAGAGAAGCTCGAATCATGGCTCTATTCACGATATAGCAAGCTGTGCTCACAACCTCAGTCTAAAAGTATCTTGATAGATTGTTTTCACAGAGCATGATTCTAGTCATTTCTTCTAAAATCCTATTTTTTCTCTCAACAACACCATTTTGTTGAGGGGTTCTAGGAGCAGAAAAGTTATGTCTATACCACTTTCATCACAAAATTTTTTAAAATCTTTGCTTTTAAATTTTCTATGATGATCACTTATAATACTTGTGATTTGAAAGCGTTTTTTATTTTGAATTCTTTGAGATAGTTTTGCAAAAGAGACAAAAATTTCATCCTTTTGAATTAAGAAAAATACCTACATGTATCTAGAGAAATCATCAACAACAACAAAGGCATATCTCTTTCCTCCAAGACTGAGAGTCCTTGTTGGACCAAAGAAGTTTATGTGTAATAATTGTAAGGGTCTACAAGTTGAAATCATCATTTTGAATTGAAAAGAACTTCTAACTTGTTTGCCTTGTTGGCATGCATCACAAACATTATTTTTTTCAAATTTGATTTGAGATAAACTAATCACCAAATTTTTTTTAAAGTTTTAAAATCAAGTTCATGTGAGCATGTTCAAATCTTCTATGCCACAACTAATTATTATCACTCAAAGTGGCTAAGCACTTTATTTCATTTTTGAAGAGGTCATTTAGATTGAAAGTATAAATATTTTTATGCATATGATCTTCAAAAATAACTTTGTTATCAACTGAGTTTTTAATAGCACACTTAGTATGATCAAAGATAACATTATGGCCATTGTCACAAAGTTGGCTTACGTTAAGAATGTTATGTTTCAAACTATCAACAAGCAAAATATTTTTAATAGAATGGGAAGAAATTTTACGAATACAACCAATTCCTATAATTTTGCCCTTACTATTGTCTCTAAATGTCACAAATCCACCAATTTTAGGCTTAGGGATGCAAACATTGACCTGTCACTTGTCATGTGTCTTGAGCAGGTACTATCAAGATACCACATTTCTTTCTTGAATGAGGACTTGAGACACACCTGCAAAGAAATTAAAGTTTTAATTTTTGGTACCTAAACTTTATTGGGTCCTTTCGTGTTAGTTTCATATGGGTGTGTTCTCTTTAGAACCCAAACCGTTTTAACAAGTAAATCAAAAAAATTTCTATGTGAGCAATGTGTGACAATGTGTCCATACTCATAACAATGAAAACAAGTGGCATTGGAGTGATTTGAGGATGCTTCAACAAAAATGTTATTTAAGAACTTTTGTTTTCTTTTTTGTTGATATTCAATTTCAGTTTTGTCAAACATACACTTTTGCATACCAAGAAGTTTGTCCAAGTTTTCCTTTCCAAGGGCAAACTTATGCACAATTTTTGTAAGATCATCAATCTTTTCATTTAAAACTTGGCTTTCATTTTTCAAAGACAAAACTTGTTTTGACAGCAAACAATTTTCTTCTTTCAAAATTTCAATTTCACAAGATTAGAAAATAACTAACTTTTCAAGAATAGTATTCTTAGCACCCAATTTTCTTAATTCATCATGCAAATTTTCATATACAACTTGAAGTTCTTATAAAGAAAAAGGATCATTAGTTACGTCATCTTCTTTTTTGGCCATTAAACAAAGGTTAGTAATTTCATTTTCTTCCTTTTTTTCCTCGAACCTGCTATCCTCACTCTCACTCCATGCAGCCAACATTGCTTTCTTGAATCCCTTTTTGAAATGCTTCATGAGTTGGGGATAATCAGCCTTCATATGACTTGGCTTCTTGCATTCAAAACAAATGATCTCATCTTTCTTGTGATCATTCTTGAGTCAGCTTAACTCACCCTTGAATTTGTTAGGCTCTCCTTTGTACCTATCTTTCTTGAAGAATCTCATTCATTCTTGTTTCTTACTTCTGAGAAATTTTTTAAACTTTCTTGTAATGAGGGCTAAATCTTTATTTTTATCACTTATGGAGTCTTCATCATATTTTTTATCAAGAATAGAAGATTTGAAAGTTATTCCTTACTTCTTTTTTCTATCATCTTCATCATTAATCTTGATATTCATCTCACGAGTCATGAGTGGATCAAGAAGCTCCTCCAAGCTAAGTGTAGTGAGATCATTTACTTCTTGAATGGAAGTAACTTTAGCTTCTCAACTTTTAGGGATGCATCTTAGGATCTTTCTCACCATTTTTGCATTAGAATAAATATTGCCAAGAGATTTTAGTTCATTAAAGATATCAGTGAACCTAGTAGATATTTCAGAAATGATTTCATCATGTTTCATCTTAAACAATTTATAATTATGAACAAGCATGCTTATTTTAGATTCCTTGACTTGGCTAGTTTCCTCATGGATAATCTCAAGTCTATCCCAAATTTCCTTGGCAGTGTTACAGGTGAAGATCCTATTGAACTCATTTGGGTCAAGAGAGCAATATAAAAAGTTCATAACCTTAGCATTTTTTTATATTTCTCTTATATCAATCGCAATCCATTCTTTCTCAAGTTTAGGGACAGTTGCCCCTTCAATGCTCATGGTAGGTTTTTTAGGTTCACTTATAATAACTCTCCAAAGGTCATAGTTTATGGCTTGAATGTAGATTCTCAATCCAACCTTTCAATAATTGTAATTTATTCCATTGAATAAAGGGGGTCTGTTGGTGGATTATTCTTTTGACTAAATAGGTCCAATACTAGTGGTTACCATAGAAACTCTTAGACGGTTAAGTCAAGAACGAGAGCCTAAACTCTGATATCAATTGTTAGCTCAAGAAAATTTAAAAGAGGGGTGAATTGGGTTTAAAAATAATAATAATAATTTTAGAAACTTTTTTCAAAACCTTTTAACTTCTCAAACAGATATAACAATATATATGACATTAAGAAAATTAAAGAAGTTAGGGAGATAAATTAAACCAGACATTAAAATTTATAGTAGTTCAGTTTCTTCCAAACTTACGTCCACTCCTCAAGATTCCTTTTAAGAATATCCACTAGAATTGAATACTTTACAGGCACATTCAAAAGCCTTTTACAGCATCAAGAAGATCCTACAAAACAATCCATGTTTTTTATAATCTCTCATTACCTCTTCTTTAAAGAGGACCACTCACTTTCTTAAAAGATCAAGGGTGACTCACCCTCTAATACAATAAATGTGAGAATCAAATATTTACTAGCTCACTCTCTTTACAAATGATTAGAAATAAATGATCAATAAAGAGAGGATCAGCTGGAGAAGTATTAAAGAGTAGTAAATGCTTTCTCGAGGATTTGAGCTTTTGATTTTGAGCAATAGAACAATGTTCAAACCTTTGAAACTCTGAAAATTAACTCCTTATCTAATCATTTGAAGTAAAGAACCGTTGGTGGGTTAGTGGAGGCAATAAATGCTCTGAAATCCTACCGTTGGAACCTGCGTAAGATTTAAAATTTATTATAGGTGTCGACTCAAAACCGTTTTGTGTTGACACAAAATATCTAGAGCTTAGTTCTTCGAGTGGTTGTGTCAACTCAGTTCTTCGTTGGTGTCGACCTAATTTTTGCTTTTACCTTACCTATATAATGGTGTTAACTCATGAATCATTTGGTGTCAACCTAGTGCATTTCTTCAGATTTTTAGGTGAGACTTTGGTGTTGACTCAAAATCATTTGGTGTCGACTCAGAAAGTTACAGTCACTCTCGGGACTTTTAGAGTGAACTCATTTTCGTTTGGTATCGATTCAAAAACTTTCAGTCAGTCTCAGTTGTTTTGGTGTCCACTCAATTTCGTTTGGTGTCAACCCAAAACTCTTGTTTCTGACGGGAACATTTGTGTCAACTCAAAAACCTTTGGTGTCGACCCTTTTAGCTTAGAATCGAAAAATGACTTGTAACTCTGGTGTCGACCTATTTTTTCTTTAGTGTTGACTCATTTTGTTTTCCAGATGGTGTTTTGGTGTCGACTCGTGTGAATTTTGTGTCAACCCAAAAATTCGAAGTCTGGAACCCGAAATGATCATTTGGTGTCGACTCAAAACACTTTGGTGACGGCTCAAAATACTTTTGTGTCGACACAAAATGAATCCCAATCCAATACTAAAGGGATCGCCCCAAAATCATTTGGTATCGACTCATCTGAGTTCCTGAAACGTCTTAAATAAAAATATTAGGGTGTCGACTCAATATCTCAATGGTGTCAACACACTTGAGAGTTTTAAGCGTACTTTATCTTTAGATGTTAACTCAAATAGCAATTTGTGTCGACACAAAATATTCTTATTCAGAACACTAAGTGCCAACTCATTTAATGCAAAAAGTCAGCACAAATGGTATAAGGTGTCGACTCATTTGTCATGAGGTGTCAACACTTACCTTTTTTAAAACAAATAAATATATTTTTTAAATCAATTTAATTAAGAAAATAAATTATAAAAATCATCAAAATCTAATTAAAAAGCCATTAAGCTAACAGCTTCTTTGATATTGATATTTACATAATTTATGTTGTTTGAAGTTAATATCGCCTTTCAAATGTTTATTTTGAATGTTTTCATTACATAGTCGTTCACTACTCCAAGATGAAAATTTTGCGTCCGTCCCTGTGCGAGTCCTAGTGAATTAGACGAATTATTAATCACTGTCAGATAATCAACGTAGGCGATGTCAGAGTACTATGTGTCAATTATTAAGTACTTTATACTTAGTATTTATTCGGTGGTCTCGAAATATCATATGATAATTTTACGTAGTACTTTCAGTCAATATTGTAGTGATAAATTTTATGGTAGAGACATAATGACTCAATTTTTGTTGGATAGTTAAGAGAAAAAAAGTGACCCACATAATGTGAGTTGTGATCATTTAATCACTAAAAATACTACGTGACATCACTTACATATTACCCGAGAGTACCTAATAAATTGTCGTGAATTAAAAAGTAAACTTATACAACACCCTAACAAATTCTAAAGGACCCTCACAAATTCTAAGGACTTCAAAAGAATATATCTATTTAAAATAGAGTTTTGGTTAACATGGTGTTCAGAGTTTGAAATTTAAGAATTTGTTCCCTTCATAGTTCATTGGTATTGGCCCCTAGTGAACGTTGGTCTACATTGATAATTTGAATTATTCTTATTATAAAACTTATTAATAAGATTATATCTATATATATAGATATATAATTAAATTAATTAAATATCAATAACTACATTGTCGAAATATGTTTGCCTAAAAAAATTGGTGACAAGTATTAAGTTTGAGAGTTGATCATCAATTTGTTTAGAATTCATGTAACTTAACCATTTAATTGTATATATTTGATCAATTTAAGTTTTTGTATAAAAAAATATTTTTTATAAATTTTATAATGTGAATAGTTCTAATCATTAAAAATGGCCCATTGTAAACACTATAAAATAAAAATGGCCTTCATTTCCTTTCAAAAAAATGAAGATATCCATTTTGCACATCCTCAAAAGTTATTATGCATTTATTGTGAACCAAAATGCTTTCCTTGTTGGAGAATTTTAATAAATAATATATTAATTTTATTATTTATTATAATAAAATATAAGAATTTTAAATAAAAATACTTCTCTAATTATTATCAGTTACGAGGTTTAAATAAGTTATTAATAGTCTATTCATGATATAAGTTGCTATAAAATAACTATATTCTTTCTTATATATTCAATATCATAATGGCTATATAAATAAATTATATTTATTATTATTAATATTATTTTGTTATATATTTAATAAAATTTATAGTGATATTTAATTTAATGGTGCTTTTTACAACTCTACACAAAGGCATAGGCTTATTGTCTTGAGAAGGAGAAAGTTTATAAATGCTTATATTGGGAGAGAAAAGAAATGTATAAAGTGTTCCTATGACATGTTTTTTTATTATTACATTGTCTTTTTATTATTTTCATGGGCAATTCTGGTTGGTGACTCCAAAGAGAAATAAGCACTTGAATTGTATCTTATAATTAATATATTTCGTTTGAACCTTTTCATGTGGAGTAATATCAATTTTGGGACAGTTTCAACGTGTCTCTCAATCTTTAAGGCCGCATCTTTTGTTCTTTCTATTAATTTTATGCTCAATTATCTTTTATTGTTTTACATTTAATATTATTTTATTTCAAGAAAACACAATATTTAAAAGTTTTATTCTACAATTCTTCTCCTACTATTGTTGCTGATTTTATTATTATACAGTGTCCTCCCAGGCGAACAATATTAAACTTTTGTAGTTGAATAAAAAAATAGAAAGTTTAGAGATGGTGCATTTTTATATGGTATAAATTACCGCACATGCAAGTGCGGTGGGTCTCATACCAAATGTTCGTGTGCGATCTACTACACTTGCTGGATTCAAATTTTAACTTAAGTCTATGTTTGGACTAAAAAATTAGCTTAGTAGTTTTTTTTTCATCTTTTTTGAGTTTTTTTACATTTTGATTTAAATTTTTCTGTTTTTCGGTTCCTTGTGATGAAAAAAATCTAAAAGAATAGGCTCATTCAGGCCAAAATTGAAAAAAGTTCCTTAAAGATTAAAAAAATAATGCTAAGTTAGCTTTTTCGTTTTATAAGAACTTTTTAAAAATTTTGGTCAAAAATTTTTGATATTCTATTTTCTACCATGACAAAAGGAATCTAAAAAGTACACTAATTTGGATTAATACTAAAAAAAATTTATTAAAAATAAAAAAACTATAAAATAAACTAAATCAAACATGCTTAGAAATGATAGGCATATGCACTAAGAAAACTTTTTTTAAAAAAATTAGGAGCGACAAATCTACATAGATTTAAGATAATAACAAGTTAATACAATTATAGTAATTTTTTTTTATGAAATTCGTAGGGGTGTCAATCGCTATCACTTGTCCTCTTCTGAATCCATTCTTGGTATTTGTGAGTGTACAGATAGTACATACAATATAAAATACAAATTTTAAATAGTTTTTTTTGGTCATATGAAAAATTTATAGTATCTTAACTCTAAAAAAGATCACTCCCAACCGCCCCTTAGCCTTTACAGGACTTAAACGGCGCAATTTCCATAAAAAAAAAAAAAAAAAGGTTGAAAAATACCGCTAGGCTACACTGGACTTTGGCCATTTTTTTGTACTTTGGATTGCAAGACACCACCAATCCAGCTGCCAAACTAGGGTTTTCCAATGGGCGTATTTAGCAATACTATTTTTAGTAGTTTTTAGTTTTTTACTACTAATTTTAATTATAAATTATAATTTTTTTTAAATACCCATAATTTTTGTTACATACTATAACTATTTTTTTCTTCTATTTCAATTACAAGTTACAATATTTACTAAATACTCACAACTTTTACTATAAGCTACTAATTTTATAATACCGAACACCCTCAATAAGTAGTTCACGATTTTCATGGCCACCACTAGTAGTAATTTATATTTCCTTCTTGTTCGTGACGTAAAATCACAATCTATATGTTTAATTTACATTAGTTTTTGTAATACGTTTAATTTTAAAAATACAATTTAAACCTTCAGTAGTATGTATCATAATAAACATTTAGCAGTAAGACAATATATGTTTTCTCAAATTATCATCGTGTAATAGTTCTAAAATTTCAAAATTAAATAGAAACTCAAAGACGCCTTCATACAGTTAAAATTGTCGACAGCTACTTTCAATTGAAAACAGGTTTAAAATGAACTGAAACAATTTTTCAGTGAACATTTTCATCCAAATTGTTGTTTTACAAACAATACATTTGTCACAATATTTGAGTTCTAATTCTATTTAAACATGGAAGATTTGAATGTTTTTTAGGTATGTGGGATGAAATTGGATAGAATAGGAGAGATAAGTAATACTGTGGATCCCACATATTTTTTCAATACTAGGAGATTATATAATCGATTATGTATAGTGAGAAATTTAATTCATGTTTAGTTAGGGTGAGATAAAAAATGGAATAAGAGTTGTAAAATTATTTTTGACCGTAAGATAGGAAGAGAAGATAATCTGGAACCTGGTACAAATAATACCAAAGGGGCTAGTATTATTAATATTATGAATGATGTATTACCAATCTGATTTTTTTTTCAATTAGTATTTTTAATTCCGCGATACAAACGTGGGATAACTAATCATATCTAGTCCCTTCCCAATCCAACGATCCAATCATAATCTTAGATTCTTCCAATTACGAGTTAATAACAATAAGTCAATTGTTTCAAAATTAGGACTGCACGTAGGGACTTCATTCGACATCTCTACCTCTTCTGTAGTATGTGTTGGTGTTAGATTTGGAACCATATTTATGGATTAAAAACTCGAGGTTTAGAAGGCTTCTCAAAATCTATGATGTTCTAATTCTCATGAAATACCACATCTCTACTGCGACTCAATTTTTTTTTCCATTGGATCCCATAGTCTGTACCCAAAATTTTCATCTCCCAACTTTCTATGTTGTCCTTGACCATATTCACGGTCAACTTTCTCTCACTTGCAGAGTTGTTAAGAGAAACCACTAATGTCTCACAACTGTCTAGTAGGGAATTCAGGAGCAATCGATCTTGTGTCTCATCGTCTAGCTTTATCTCAATGGTTGTTAACCAATTTATTAGGTTTTGAAACTCGCTGGTATGCTTGGTAGTGGAATTTTTGCTCCTAAGCTTCAAATTTACAAGCATTCTTGTCAAAAATGTTTTATTTCGAGCAATCTTCAATTGGTACATAGCCTCTAACTTTGTCTAAAGACTGTAGGTCCTAGTCCCTTGAATAGTATGATGAAAAACACTATAGTCGATCTATTTTCTAATCATACTGATACATTTTTGGTTCATTCTTGTCAAATCTGCCTCTGTCTTTTCGATAGGCTTGGTTTCTTCATTCTTGAAGGGGTTGTATAAATCCTTACAATATAGGATATGCTCCATTCATGGCTTCTAGATCGCAAAGTTAGAAGTCGTTAATTTGATCATCGCCCCTGGTGTTGAATCTTCCATCTCCACTAACTGGTTTTAACATCCAAACAAGACTTTTGGAGACGAATTTGGAAAAACAGACACCACGATTAGATCTGAAATGACTAAAAACCTTAGGACAAGCATAACCAAGATAAATGGTCAAAGTCAACTCTGGTTAACTCTACTCAATAGTCAATGGTCAATGATCAACGGTCAATAGTCAATAGCGAGTTAACTCGATTAGTGGCTGGTTGACTTAGCAAGTTAACTTGGCTCGGTTTAGCGGCTTAGGTTATCTTCTTTGCTGAAAAATACAGAAGAAAGGTTTGTTTGGTTCGCGTGTAATTGGTGTAGTGATTTAAATGGAGTTAGAGAGTTCGTTTTAACTTCATTTTTGACATAGAAGATCCACACACTTGTATGATCAAAAATAAATTTGAGCAAAATTTATTTTTTAGCATATATGGGCAAAGAGTTTTGAAACCTCCAACGAGGCTCTGATACCACTTGTTAGGATCGATATATAAATATATATATATATATATATATACACATATATCCTACGTCCATGGAATGAGAAAGTGATTTCGCTACGAACAAGAAAATACAACAATGGAGGAGGAGGAGCTTTGTTTCTCTCAACTCAACTCCCTTTGATCTCAATATCTCTCAATCTCTATGCCTTTTTCTAATATATACTGATAAGAATGTAATCTATTTATATGAGAAAAGTTCATATTCATATTCATGCTTCTCAATCTTTCAAATTTTGACAGCTGCAAATTTGTAAATCCAATTGATTGGGTTTGGTACCTGGCCCCCCCCCCCCATCCAAAAAAAAGCTTTCAATTGAGATGTTAAGGATGGATAAAATGATGGGAGAATGAAATTGAAGTGAAAATAGAATTGAATGTAGAATTGAATGGAATGTTCATTTTCATTCTACTGTTTAGTTGTCAACATAAAATGTTGTGGGAATAGAATGAATATTTATATTCCTATGTTTGGTATGTTTAGCTAATGGAATGAAATTTCATGCAAAATATTTAACAAACGATGGTTAACACTCTTATATTGACAAAGTTTATTAAAATTCATCTTATATGATAAAAATAATGAATTATAAATCTCATAATACTCAATCATTAAAAAAAGTAATATGGAATCTCAAAAATAACTAAAATAACATTAGAAAGTGCTATGGGGATGATAACGGCACCGAAGGTAGCTCCGACAATTGCAGTAGTGGCTACGGTGATAGTGGTGAAGCGACGACGATTTTGACAGTGTCAGTGGTGGTTGCGGCGATGTTGACGTTGGGGTAGTAGTGGTGGTAACAACGGCAATGGGGGTTGTGGTGGTGGTAGTGGTAGTGGTGGCAGCAGTGGTGGGTTAATAGTGGCGGCAGTGGTGGCGGCAAGGTTTGGGGTGCTAGCGGTGGTGGTGTCAGGGTGGTTGATGGTGTGTAGTGGTAGTAGTGGCAGCGACAAGAGTGGTGGGGATAGTGGGTGGTGGAGCGATAGTGGCGATGGCGAAGCGGCTATGGTGGCGAC
Source organism: Heliamphora pulchella (assembly GCA_032270985.1). NCBI lineage: Eukaryota > Viridiplantae > Streptophyta > Magnoliopsida > Ericales > Sarraceniaceae > Heliamphora > Heliamphora pulchella. Next base: position 1,709 of record JAULJZ010010239.1, on the reverse strand, counting down.
GACAGTGGTGGCAGAGTGGTGGTAGTTGGTGGTAGTAATGATGGTAGTAGCGGTGGTGGCAGTGGCACAGACGATTGTGGTGATGGTATGTTAAGTAATAGGATTCTACGTTGGAATAAAATACCTATTCCTTATGTGATGAGAATGAATATATATTCTCACTTTTGATAGAATAGCTAGCTATTCCAATGTGTCACGGGTTGCCCTTTGATAAGGTCAATCCCGTGATGTTGTGTAGTCGTACCAAGGACAAGCCCAGAGCAAGCCCACGACGGTGTTCAGGAGTACTGACAGCATTAACCCCAAAACGTGTCATGATGCCCTGACAAGACCATGCGCACTGCTGTTGTCTTATGCTGCGCTGTTGTATGCCGTATGTTCTTGTCAGGGTATCATGACACGTTTTGGGGTTAATGCTGCCAGTATTCCTGAACACCGTCGTGGGTTTACTCTGGGCTTGTCCTTGCCACGACCACACAACATCATGGGATTGGCCTTATCAAAGGGCAACTCATGACATTCTCCCCTACTTAAACCATCAACGTCCTCGTTGATGTTGCACAAAGTGCAAGTGCCACATGCTAAGCTCCACTTCCTACGAAGTTGCTTCAACATCCACCGATTACCAACAGTTCGTCGTGATAACCTGCCACTAACATCCATAGCAATCAGCCAAGTACCGGTCTCTCGCAGTACCGCTCTCTTCTCTGAGAAAACTTGACTCAAACACAGCAAAGCTCCTTTGAACTGACACCATTAGTCTTCACTTGATTCTGTAACAGTGCTCCTCTGAGCTGATCTCTATCTTGGCGTTACTTGTTGAACGGTCCATTGTCAACAACACACCTCAATGCTCCTCTGTCAATTTAGAGCTTGCTCCTCCGAGCTAAACTCAACTCAAATGCTCCTCTGAGCTGTCAAGCGACTCCTCGCTTAACTCTTGTGGATGCTGCTTGCGCCACCATACCACTGGTGTTAACCAATAAGAAATGGGGTACTGCGCTGCTGCACAATGTCATGGGTTGCTCTTGGATAAGGCCAATCCCGTGATGTTGTGTGGTCATGGAAAGGACAAGCCTATAGTAGACCCACGACGGTGTTTAGGAGTACTGGCAGCATTAACTCCAAAACGTGTCATGATGCCTTGACAAGACCATACGGCATACAGCAGCGCAGCACAAGACAGCAGTAGTGCGCATGGGCGCAGGTCAGCGCGCGGCACAGGGCGCGCGGGCATGGCAAGGCGTCGGGCACGGCGTGTAACAGTTTGGCATTAGGGATATTTTGGAAATAAATAAATAAATAATATTTATTTATTTATCCATTATGACTCTTCAAACATTTTGATGTTTTCTCATGCCAGTATGGAGATGGCTAAGAAAGCTATTATAAGGGGGGTAGTGGTGTGTCAGCTACCAGCCCTCCCTTGTGTCATCACTAGTCACTGAAGTGGACAACCCCAAGGCAACATTGGGGGCTGGCTCTAGGCACCAAAGAGAGGTGTTTCTGAGTCTCCATGCGAGCACGGGTGCCGCATGGACGATGTCAACCGAGAGGATTCGGGGGCTTTTGACATCGCGCGTAGAACTCGGGGAAGAGGTTGTGGACACCGACTCGCTTGTCCCGTAGGCAATCTCTCTTATTTGAGTGTTCTAACCCGATTAGGCTATCGAGGCACCACCGAAGGCCTCGTGTGCCGACCTACTTGC
>JAULJZ010010228.1:0-16481 GCA_032270985.1 Heliamphora pulchella | reverse complement strand
AGGTGGGTATGTTGTCTGCCCATGGGACCAAAGTGTGGAGTAATAAGGTTTAGCAGTATACCATATGGTTTGGCTGGCCTGGGCGATAGGTGAGAAATCGTGGATTATGATGCCGGTGATTGATGTGTGCTTGAGAGCGAAAGTGCAGAAGGTGTCGCATGGTGGTAGGAGTTAGGATGAAAGGTCTTAGGATTGGGTTCCCTTTGTTTGGTGCCGTGTGCCTTATGTGTAAGCTGTTTGGTCAGTGGGCTTGAGGCCGTGACATGGTTGTGGTTGCCTAGCAGAAGTTTTGATTGCAGCTGTTTGACTGTGATTAAGGTGACCTCAAGGTAAGGTTGACAGAGTTCTTTAGAGGCCAAGTGTTGAGGAGTACTCCCAGTACAATGAGGTTAGGTCATAGTTCCTTGTTGATCCTGTCTTTCACTTGGGTGGAGAGAGAGTTTTCTTATAGACGGTTGTCTGGTGTGAGTTGTTTCATCTTGGTTGGATACAGATGCCTGGATCTTGGCTGGTTTAGATTTGGTTGTGTTTTGAGACGATGAAAAATCTCTGGTGGTTTTGTAACTTGTGCCGTCGTGATTGGATGATTATAAGATGGATTCTTCGTGGCTTCGACGCGTGGTGCGAGATGCTCTACATCCAGGCGTCTGCGTGTTTCACTTGGGATCTAATTGCTCCCACGGTTGGGAACCATAAAGAATTGCATGTTGGGGTTAGTATTAGCCCGCGGTGAAAGACCGTAAAAGAATACGTATGAGTTTGGTAAACATAGTAGGTCATGGTAACCTAGTCAAAGTATAGCTTGTTATGTATGATGGTTGACCCATTTGGGTTGTGTTCCTTGTGTTGCTTGTTCTTGTTGACAAGGGAGTTGGTGTTGAGACGCAGAGTTCTTTTTGCAGTGATTAGTTGAGAATCGTTAACCGTTGTTTACAGCTTGTTCTGGATTGTGTGGGTATGGTTGTTCCTCTAGCTCTTAGCAGAGTGGGAGTTTTGGCTGAACAGTACGACTGTGATAATCATATGGTGGGTTCTTGATAAACTTTTAAGAGTCTGGCTTTGGGTTTTGTTTGGGGTTTTGAACTGCTCAGAGTTCTTGGAGTCAAGGAGTGATCGTCGACTGTAGTAAGGGTTATGTTTTGGCATAACTGTCTGTTTGGATGATGATTCCGAGAGTATGGTAAGGTATGAGTCAGGAAGGATTCGATGTTTGGGAAGCCTTGGTTGGCATAGCCTGTTCGGACGGACGCGATTATTTGTTTGGTTGGGTCATGTTGAGTTTTGTACATGAGAAAATTATTAAGTGTTAGAGGTAGGTCTTGGTTGGTTACTTGACAGACAGATCTTGGGTTCAAATACTCTATTATTATGGACTTAAGGAATGAATGTACGTGTTATGAGTTGGGGTTGATGTTGGATGACAGTCATCATGTTTGCTTTGTCAGATGACGGTGATCATGTTTGATTTGAGGTTTATCTGTAGCCTTGGTATAAGTGATCTGATGGCGAGACGTTGAGATATGTAGTGATGTGTGGTTGCATGGGAGGCATGATTGGGTTTGTGTAGATTATTGGATACTTATGAGATGTTCTGTCTGCGTGACGTGTTGGGTCAAGTGACTCGTGGGGTTAGGTGACTTGTGGCTATGATGCCGGATTGGTTTTCGGTTGTGTGGAACCGTGTCTGGGACAATTGTGTATCACCTAATATTTCTCTAGGGTGAGGATTATGGTTCGCGATGGAAGATCGAATAAAGGATGGAGTTTTAGAGGGAATGCGTTCTTTAGTATTCCAGGTGAGTTAAGTGATCTTTTCTCTCGAGTTGGATGTTTGTGTTGCTGCTCGTGGATGGGTATTGTTGCATCAGCAGGGTAGCGATGTGGTATCAAAGTCGGTGGTCGTCTGGGGATCGTCAAAACTTAAATAAAGTTTTTGTGTAATATGTGGCTTCGTGTGATCGATGTCAGGGTTCGACATCTTGTGTTTGTACTTGGAGATAGTCCTTGGTGTGCATTATAAGGTGTGATTGAGCCAGTTCGTGGCAGTAAGAACAAATGGGTGGTAGTCTCTATGTTCGGGCATATAGAGTGTTTAAGATCAAGTACCATGGTGGGTTGGTCTCGTGTGATGTGTTTGTTGCTGAAGTGGTTTCTGTACGGTGAGAGTTATGTTTTGAGGTTTAGCAGTGTGAGTTGGATCTTGATCCAACGTTTCATGGATGTCTCATAGGTGACAGTGGTGTTAGTAGAACTTGCACGTGTAGGCAGTTTGTGTAGAGATCAAATCATCAAGTCGTGTTTACCTCGTGTGACGACAGGTTGGGGATTTCAGTTGTTGGGGCATCTCTACTGTTGTGCAGTATTGCTCGTTTGCATTAGAGATTGTTGATGGTTGCGGAACAGTGTTTAGCTTGAGTTTCAGTGTTGAATTTCGGGGACAAAATTCCTTTAAGAGGGGGAGAGTTGTGAGACCCTGATCCGTTTAAATATTTGCGACGTTTTGACGTGTTGTTTATTGTTTTTACAATAGCATGTATATGTGCGTTTTATGCATGTTCAACTTAGAAATTCATGTTGGGTTGGATACCGGGGCCATTGGGCGTTATGGTGCGAATTTAAAAAAAAAGATATTTTCGTAACCTATAAATATCTCGCGTTAGATATTTTTAAAAAATATTTTCAAAACTTACATGCTAAGTTTCTTCTTTTTCTCTCTGCCTTCTCTCTAACTTCTTGGGGACCCGGAGTTCAATTTTCGATGATCCAACAACAGATCCTTAGTATCCTCATGGTGGGTTATGCTTTCATCCTGACAGAATTTTATTCCAATAAAGTTCGTTTTTGCATGTGGATCGAGACGTTAAGTTTTTGGCTCAACGAGGTAGGATCCTAGACTATGTTATCTTTAAATGGTGCTATGTGTAATTATATGTGTTTTTACCGTTTAAAATGCATAAAAAATTGGTTTGTGTTTCGATAAACCAAGTTTTGTTTTTAAAGGCGTTTTATGTTGTTTTTTGTTCGGTGGAATCGGGTTTTGAATGTTCCTTTCGAGGTTTTGGGGTAGTTTCGGGTTTGGGTATGTCCGAGTGTGTCGAAAAGGTGTTTGGATGCTTTGATTTGAGGTTGAGATGGTGGTTTGTGAGTGATTGAAAGTTTTGGAGCTTGGAACTCAAAACAGGGAAAATCTGAGCTTTTCTTGGGTACCTGCTCGCTCGAGCGCCCGATGTCCGCTCAAGCGGACTAGCTGCGTAGGGTTATTTTTCTTTAGATCATATCTCCCTTATTCGAAGTTAGAATTATGTCATTTTTATACTCAAATTGAAGTCTCGAAAGTCTTCTTTCCAATAACACCTCTCTCACAATAAAATTATTTTTGTAGAAAAAGTTATGACCAAAAGAGTGAGAGTATGTAAAAATTTCTTAACCGCTTTACACCCGTTTTTGTCCGAATGTTTTGGAAAATGTTATTTTCATCCTTATTTGAACTTTTTATCAAATTTTTTGTTCCTTGGGAGTTTGTTTGTGGGTGTTTCATGTGACCCGGGTGTCGGGGTGTGACAGTGACAGTTGGCCAGTTACGCTACATGCAGTTATATGCTTTTTCACCGGTAGAAATGCTTTATATGTCATGTTTTGTGTTCAAACCTATTTACTAGGCTAAAAGCATGTTTTGTGCTTTTCTTGGTTTATTACATGATATTGAACTTGTAGATGTTCATAGTTTTTGAAAAGGTAGTTTTGAAAATATAGGTTTTATGAAACTCTTGAAAACGTGTTTTTGGAAGTTTGGAGCTAACCCTCGGGGTTGAGTTTTAGCTTTGAAAATATTTTGATGGAAATTATTTTAAATGTTATTGATCTCCATGGTTGATGGATTTAGATCTTTTTTTATACATGTTGATGTATAACTGTTTTTCGGGTTTTTCGTAGTTGAGTTACATACTAGTTTTTAAATGATTTGTAGATGTACCGTGACAGTGTTTGAATTGGGTGCTTCTTCCCTAGGTTGTAGCCCGTAAAGAGCAGTTGGATGCTTCTTCCCTCGGTTGGTAGCCTGTAAAGAGCCGTTGCCGCCGTGTGTGGCTGCATTGTTGTAACTCCGTATAGAACTTGTCAATACTTAATAAGTCTTCAATGATTCAGGGATTAGGTAATGGATAGGAGTTTATAGTTGTTGCATTTGTCTTGAGTTGACAGAGTCGGTACATAGGATTCATTTTATTTTTATTTTCCTTGGCTATGTGATCCGAGTGGAAAAATAATGTTTTGTTCTCGGCTGTGTGGTCCGAGTGGAAAATAACGTTTTGGTTACTACTTTTCTTTAACTGTAAAACGTTATCTGCATTGTTGATATGCATGGTTTTAAGGATGGAAAACGTGGGGTTTTATTAAGTAAAATTGTTTTGAGGCTCGTGTTAGCCTGATGGAAAACCTTTTTGGCTCCTATGGTTGAGTTAACTATATGTTGTGTGATTGCATATCCTACTTTACGGCTTTATAATCTGTTTCTATTGGGCTTCGGCTCACGTTGTGGGATTTTGTTGTAAAACCTTTTTCAGGTGAACGTGGTCCTGTAGGTTGAACTTGAGATGCCCGAAGGTGGCTGGTGACAAGACTTTGTTTTATCTTGATAATTAGTTTATACCTTTTTGAATATGTTTCATGTTTAGATGTAACAAGTTGTAAACCACATGTAATTCTGATGGATGTATGCATGTTGTTTGCTTTCGAGAGAAATCTTGGGTTTTTTGTATTTTGGTTTCGGTGGTTATTCTTGGGCTTTTCACGTGACCCGGAGTTTGGGGCGTGACATTTCTTATAGGTGACGTCGGCCTCAACCTTCAACTTGTCCAAACCAAAACAAGTGAAACTACCCTTCACTATGGACGATTCTAACTATGGTGGCAAGGCGATTCGTATTTTTGCAACACGGATACACGAAAAACACTTTGCATGGATGCTAACTATGGTGGCAAGGCGATTCGTATTTTTGCAACACGGATACACGAAAAACACTTTGCATGGATGCTAACTATGGTGGAAAGGCGAGGAGATAGCCCACCTCTTCGGTCCTCTCAAGGTTGTCAAACAACCACTAAACGCTCACGAATCGCAACGATTTTCTCAGTGGTCTCATGCACAAGCTTAGGCTCTCATGCGACCACCTCTAAGAAAAGAGATCTTACAACACCCAAGCTCAATTTTTGTCACCGAACTACAAGAACATAGCCCGCATCGAATGTGCCCAATTCACAATGGTCAATCGCATGACACAAAGTCAACCACAGTCGGTACTCGTCTCAAATACTCTCCACCCTTTCTCGTATTCACCAAGACTCTTACTTGGGAAACCACACACTAGTTCACCTTCGTCTTGAGACATATCTTTAGGAGTACCTTCGTAAGCCGTAACACATGTTGTCAAACTTCGACACTGTTCATAGGGAATCACCTGTATTACATCTCACGCATTACTGAAACCTAGTTCAAGGAAAGGAACTCATTGCAACCAAAAGAAGGTTCAGCACGATATAGGATATCAAATGAAGGAAGGGCCTTATAAAAGAATTTTAATCGCGATGAATTTGCGACTCAAAGATGGTCATGGCCTCACGACTTCAAGGGTCAGGATAAAGATTATCAACACAAGACCCATCCCACAATAAGGGGTTCACATAGGCCAAAGTCTCAGCAATGCCCGAACAGAGAGGGTTATTTCACGGAATTAGACAAATAACATTTGTTTTCGTCTAAAGGTCAAGAAAGAAAAAAGGGCACAAGAATTTCTCGGCATCATCATAAGACTGTCCACTCTGAACGACATATCATCAACCACCCAGGGATGGGAACAGGGAATCAACCGATCCCAACATGAAGCACACCCTTCCCCACAACGGATAAGAGCTAAAAAGACTTAACCAAAGCCGCTCATGGTTAAGCATAAAAACTCTATAACACATCTTGCACACTACCCCTTTGCACTTCCGACACTCACACTCAATCACTTTACACTTCAACATACTCACGCTAACAACACAACCAATGCTATCGCTCGATCTCGCCGAAACTAACGAGATAATAACGTCTCTCAAACTTCTCAAGAGAACACTTAAAGCATCATCACCAAAGAACTCCTTTCCTATACAACCAGGATCTCTTCTTGACATGATCTAAAGGTAACACAAACCAAGCACTAATCAGACCATGTATGTTAAGACTATCAAACGACCTTCGATTTATCGTTGTGACCGTAGATTCTATACCTCAACACTAGCTCCCCTTTTTGAAAAGAGTTCACACGATCAACTCACCAGCCAAACATCTCTAGGGTACACCACCCGAGCATTCGTGCTCATTGGGAAGAGCAAACGAGCCTTTATCAAAACTACGAGGGTGTAGTCCTAAACTCTCATGACCACAATAGTACAGGCTCAAGGACATCACTGAAGACCAAGGTAAGGATGCCAAATTTGTGGAGATCACAATCTCCCCGCACAAAGGAAAGCCAAGGATCGATCAAAAAATTTCAACGCTCATGTCCCACCAGGCTTAAAGAGCTAGAACAAGATAACCACTCACTAGGTTTAACCCTTAAACTCATGTGCTCTACCAACGCATCCCTACATGTTAACCTCATTAGTCAACATCTCTACACATAACGCATTATCCATAATGTTCACAATTATCCCCAGTACAGAAGTAAGAGCGGGTGAGATGAAGGGGTGTAATATCTTGGTGTCAATAAGGCTGTTAGGCCAAGAACGGTACATAAAAAAAATATCTCGAATGATCGATGGATCAGCTGTAGCGTCTGGCACAATAGGTGCCACTGATGTACTAGGTTCCACAAGGGCGTACACTTGCCCATGATTCCCTTGGTTTTGGCCGTTACTTTCCTTAGCTACTGGCTACCTCATTAACTGAGCTGAGGTAGCTCCTCCTGCAATCCTTGCCGTTTGCTGCTGCAACTACCCATAGCCATGTTATCTCTGTGAGGTCTGCCCTTGGTGTGCTCCTAAAGCACCTTGAACACTCCCTCACTCAGAGCAATCCCAATGCAAGTAACCCACCAGGCCACACTGGAAACAAGACAACAGGGCTCTTCCCTAAATCTGACTCTATTGTTCACCCTATAGTGGGTATTCCCTGACACGATGTCCCGGTTGTTTGTAAAAGAAGCAAACCATTTCCCGAAGCCCAGAACGCCTCGAGGGAGTCATGGATGGTGCAGGTGCCGAACGTGGTGGCTGCTGGGAATCTATAGGAAGGGGACTGGGACCTCCCGACCTCTGCCTCTTAAACTGGCGCTCCCTGGACTGTGCACTCGTGCCCTCTTGCTACAACTTGTTCTCCTTGATTTTTCAGCTCTTGACCATGGCTTTCTCAACTCGGATAGTGGCCTCCACTAACTCAGTGTAGACCTAAAATCCTAACGCTGCAATCCTATCCATGATGGCGGGCTGAAGACCTCGCTCAAATCACTTAGTGTGCAACTCTTTCGTTGCCACCATCTCCGGTGCAAACCGTGACAAATTCACGAACCTAGCCTCGCATTGGATCACTGGCACGTTCCCTTGGGTGAGGGAAAGAAACTCCTCTCGGTAGGTGTCCCTCCAAGATCCTGAAAACTACTTCTCCAGAAAGGCCTTAGTGAAAGTGGCCCACGTGTCCTCAATAGTTGTTGTGGTAAACTTTCACCATTCCCTCGCATCCTCTCAGATTTGGAAGGTTGCCAACCTCACTCTTATCACATCCTCCATGATTTCTAAGGCGTCAAGGATCATGGTAATCACCTTTGACCACTCAGTAGCAGCCTTAGGATCAGGCTCCCCTAAAAAAGTTAGAGGAACCAACCGTCAAAACTCCCTTATTGCCACTATACGCTTAGGAGCTCTTACTCCACTCCTAGCTACTCCGGCCAACGTTTGCATCGTTGTGAGCATCTCCTGTATAACATTAACACCACCCGTTTGTTCCTGAGGGGGCATGCACATCCCCTTCTTCCGAAACATGGGCAAAAGCACGACCTCAATCTCTACCTCACCCCAGCAACATCACCCTATATGTATAAGAAGGGATAAGAAAGGCATCATTATCACGGCCTAAACCAACTCATCTCCCACGAACAACATTATCTTTCCTCATGATAACACGTAACACACACATAGCATCAACATATCTCACGCAACGAGAAGGAATAATTGGAATGACACGTCAATTTGGGTAACTTGTTTAGATCTCTAGTCATAATGAACGTCAGCCAAACACCTTTCTAACTTGAATCCCAAACCAGTCGACCGCACGCTCAAGGACAAGATACATCATCCTAGAAATCCAACCTCCATACCCAATTAACACATAGCATGCAAACATCAAGTTACTTCAAAGATACATCACGCTAACACACAAATACATGGATGCCATTCATCAATGCAACTCTCACGTAATGGATTAACCATTCCCACGGCACGTAGGTATTTGAACCAAAAGTTCTAGTATCAATTTGTAATGCCCCAGTTTCGTAGCAATGAGAATTCAGGCCGATGATATGACAAGAACCCAGTTTATAGGCTTCCCAAACCGAAAGTTTGTAAAATAATTATTTATAGGAACCATGCACCAAGTTTTCTTCTAAAAGATTGGAATAAAAGTGAGAATTTTACTTACAAAATGATTCCCAAAGTACACCATTTTATACCCAAGGAAAGCCCAAAGAGATACCAAACAAAAGCCCCCTTTTGAAAACAAAAGTCCTAAAATATCCACACAACGGCAGTCCGCTCGAGCGAACCCTCTACCGCTCGTGCGGTGAGGTACCCGAAAGCTTCCTAACCAAAATCCTAAAAGCATTTAAGGTGTTGCGAAAACACTTGATTTTCACAAATTTTAAACATACTTCTAAATAGACACAAATTTGAAGTAAAATGTATATTTAGTAATGAAACAACTCCATTCAATTCGAAAACTTAAAATTCCAACATCTGAAATCATGACATTCCATCCCAAAACCAAGGCAACCAATCCCAAATACAAATCCAACGCCCTCACATGCATACAATATATGAAAACATGGCCTTAGAGTCTTACAACACGGGTTATTCCAACCCACAAAATATTCATTCAAGTGTTTAGAAGGAATTAAATTTACAATTTTTATTCTCAAAAAATGCTATTGATAAATATTTAATTCTATCAAAACTACATAAAAAGGGTCTCCCAAATCGTGCTCCTTAATCCATAGAATGCCTTCCGCTCTCACCTGAAATGTTGTTAAATCACATGAGTCGAGGCTCGTAGAAAAAAGATTAAAGATGAACAAATGCATGATATGCGAGGATGATCATGTGAACGCACCACTGGTTTTAGTTAAGAAACCACACCCACTTTCTCAACAAAATTCCATTCACATAGCCAATTTCCACAAAGAAAAACCAATTCCCTTTCACACCCATTCCTACCGTTATAGTCATTCAACTCCTTATGAACTCATCCATCACATTTAATCAATTCTACCATGCACGCGCATATAGACAAACATATCTTCTGACACTTTCTAACCTCACCTAACTCGAGGCATTCCCTATTTCTCATTAACTCCTATCCTCATAACAATTGTTTACCTCTTCGGGCTCACCATTCAAAGGGTAGGGCATTCATTCAAAATCACTTCGGGTTCACCATCCGAAGGGATGGCATACATTATGAACCACTTCGGGATCACCATCCAAAAGAAAAACACTTATTATAGACCACTTCGGTATCACCATTCGAAGGAAAAACACTTATTCACTTATTATAGACCACTTTGGGATCACCATCCGAAGAAAAAACACTTATTATAGTCCACTTCGAGATCACTATCTGAAGGGTAGAATTTCAACCATCAATAATTCCTCAAATTCCACACACGAGTCCAACCCAAACATTATTCCTCTTGCTAAACCCACACACTTAGGATTTAAAACAATGACAAATTCTAACATTCTCACATTTAATGCATTCGGGTTGAACTTAGTTCAAAACCGCCCAATCGAACATTTCATGATAATCATATTTCACCAAATTCATCAAATTTATTCAAAAACCCCAACCCATTATCTTATTGTTTTTTTGTTTCATCAAAGTTCGTGAAAGTTTTATACAAATAGGTTACCACAACCTCTAATTTACCAAGAATCACCTCAATTTCATTATTTGAGTTCATTAACCCTAAAAGCCCTAAGTTTATTCGAGGTCTAATCGGACTAAACCCTAAATCCACACTCTTCAAATTAAAGCATTTGCAACAATAATAACAAGGTAGATTTAACAAAATCATACTAACACCCAAAATTCGACATGCTTTAACATAAAACCCTAATCTAGGGTTTCAAAGAAATATGGGGTCTTCATGCTTTTATGTAAATCCAACAACAAATACAACTCATATCCACATAAGGATTATGTTTAGTCTTAGATCCTACCTTTTTGAAGCTCAAGCAACTTGCATCCAACCCTAGCAAGCTTCAATCGACAAAATCTCCAACCCGGCAGCAAATGGGAAGCTTCCAACATGCGTCTTCATCTCCAACGGTTGCTCACTCGGGAAAGAGGTAAGAAATCCACTATAGAGGAACAAGGAGGGCTCCAAGACACCACCATAACAAAACGCTAGGTCTCCACTTTCGTTCTAGAGAGAGAGGGGTGAAAAGAATGAGGGTAAAATGTTTAAAACCGCAAGTTAAAGTCTGCTCGCTGACAGTCCGCTCAAGCAGACTAGGGGCCGCTCAAGTGGTCCCCTTTGACCCGATTTTTAAAAAGGCTCTGGCAGCTTCTCGCTCGAGCAGGCCCCCGGCCGCTTGAGCGGTCAATGCTGGGAACAAAACTGAACAAAAGATATACACACAAATCGACTCATGAGCTGAACACATCAAAACTCACCCAAACAACTCATAACAATGGCTCTCATGCACCACCAGGTATACAATCATTGTTAACAATCATTATCGTGATCAAGTTTTTAATTCTTCCGTAAAATTAAGCACTTAGCCATTTTCTACTAAAAATATATTATAACATAGTTTCATTAATCCTTACAAAAAAAAAGGTCCACGTACCTACACACTGTCAGCTTCAAATTAAATTCAGCAACTGTCGACTTTAAATTAATTTCAGCCATTGTCGGTTTCAAATTAAATTTAGCCGCTGTCGCTTTAATTTAATTTAGTCGCTATCGGCTTCAAATTAAATTCAGCCGCTATTGATTTCAAATTAAATTTAGCTATTATCGATTTTAAATTAAATTTAGCCACTACCAGATTTAAGTTTAATTTAGCTGCTATCGGCTTCAAATTAAATTTAGCCACAGTCGGCTTTAAAATTAATTTAGTCTCTATCGACTTTAATTTTAGTCCCCTTTGGCTAAAATATAGATTTGACTACCGTTAGCTTTAAGTTTTATCTAGTCACTGTCAGTTTTAAATTTAATTTTATATTAAATTAGTACTTTAAAAAAATATAATATGTGCTCCAGTTGTCCCATTATTGCTTTGGAAGAGCAATGACAAAGGAATGTTCAATGAGATAATTGAACTTTTTAATGTTTTGAATTCTTGGACCATAAATAGAACTATTATTACTATTTTTTTAAAAATAAACATTATTATTACTTTTTATATAGTCTAGGATTTCAAAATTTTAATCTTCCAAGTTAAATTCTCAATTGCTCCAGCTACTTTCACTTAATTTAATTAATTAAATTAAAAATTCAAATTAAAATAAAATATTAGAACTACGTTTGACTTGATTCCAATACGGTCTTGTGTCCAATTGGATACGTAGGCAACCCTCATAAGTACGTTCATAATCCAAGTAAATCTTAAATTTTCACTAAAATTAAAATTCATAAACAAAAAATTTTAATTAAAATAAAATATTAGAACTACGTTTGACTTGATTCCAATGCGGTCTCGTGCCCAATTGGATACGTAAGTAACCTTCAGAAGTACGGTCAAAAAATTTGTGAATCCAAATATTCACACAAATTAAAATCTTAAAGTATAATATAATGGGCCATCTACCCATTATAAATAAAATAAAATAAAATTTCTAATTTAAATGAGTTTCATACTCTCCAAATGAAAATTAAAAAATTAAAATTTTCTTAAAAAACTACAACTGGCATGATTCTAGTCCGAGCCAGTGCCCGACATAAATACATAGGCAACCTATTCAAAAAGGTGCAGCCGTAATTATTAGTGAATCCAAATATTCACTTAAAATAAAATAATTAGAATCAAAGGGTTTTCTCTTCATACAACGGATGTAATTAAGAAATATATTCTATCTTGAATAGGTCCGATCTACATAATAAAAACTCATTTGAATGAGCAAAATTATGTTAAGTAATTTAAAATTAAATTTTTACTTAATAGGAACGTAATAATATGTGGCCTAAAACATTTTGAATAATAAGACGTAATCAATTTTGAGGGTATCCCTTGCTCTTGGGGATATTATTGGTAGTTATAGTGGTATCTTGTTGCTTTCGAGAGCTTATTTGACAACCCTTATATCTTTTCCCTAGTATGTTGCTAAGTTATGTTTTTCATCGGACTTCGGGATTTGAGTTACAGTTGTGTAAGTTAGAGATGTACTTGGTGGGTTAATAATGAAGTTGTAGATATGTTGGTATGTGTGTCAGTTTTGGTTACAGTTCTGGTGTCCAACGATGATAGGTCCTTTGGGAATTTCATGGGAGTAAAGGCTTGCGATTTTAATTGTCATTCTTATGGTTAGGAGGTGGTTCATAGGAGTTGCCCATAGTGAGAATATAGGTATGTACCTGTGAGGAGTTTAGATATGAGTTGGGTTAAATCTTTTTGCATGATGATGTGGTCACTCTTGGTGCCTTCCTTTTTAGTGGTGAGTGCCCTAAACATGAGGGACCTATGATAGATGTTGTTGGTGTGATTGACCTAGTTGCTTGAGGTAGCGTGTCATGAGTGTGATGTCTCTTAAAGGGATCGAGGTTGTTTATGTTTTGATTTGGGTTGTAGATGTGGTTATGTTGTCTATGCCCATAGGGATGAATCATGGAATAGTAAAGTTGAGCAATGTACCTTAATGGTTTGAATAGCCTAGGGTTGGCAGATGAAGATCATTAGATCTAAGATGTATTATCGTCCTTACGTTCAAACGATAGAAGTGCTGATAGTGTTTCTCTAGTTGTGGGAGTGACGGAAAATCTCCGGATGAGAAGTCTTGAATTTTGCCTTTCTGGATTAAGCGACATACGCATACTTTTGTGGCTTTTCCTAAGCGGTGAGCTCAACGTCGTGGAGTGGTTGTTGTTATCTCGTTGTGGGTCAAGTTAGATTAGCACAATCTTGTGAGGGTTATGCCTTGGTATAGTGTGGATGTTCAGAGTCGTATCTTTGTGTATACCCGGTGATGACCTTATAATCTTGCGAGACGTATTGTTTGGGCCATAATGCAATCGATGGTATTTATTGTATATAAGTGGGGTTTAAGTTTAAGTACTAGGTGTGGCGAGTAGTGTAATTATCGTGAGTGGGCTGACGATGTTTGGTGCGGTGAAGTTCAAGGTTATTCTAAGGATAGATGGCTAATGTTTCCCTGAACTAAGTGTTTAGTGGTTACCAAAGGATGTGATGATGTTGAGTGAGAGTATTTGGCTGACCTTTTGATTTCTATAGAGAGAGAGAGAGAGCTATCTTATAGACAGCTATTTTGTTTTTAAGTATTTTATCCTTATTGGGTGTGAACACTGAGACCTTCTAGTTAATTCGCAGCTTGGCAGTTTCCTAGAAAGACTTAAAATCTCCATAAATCTTGTACAATTGTGATCGTGTGAGTATAGGACTAGTTCTTTGTAGTTTCTTGGTAAAGATTTGTTGCTCTACCGTGTGAGAACGAGCATTCGAATTGTGTACCCTAGAAGTATCAGATTGGAATTATTGATATTTTTAGCTCTTGGTAAGGTAAGATCTTTGTTGAAGTTCTTTGGCTGTTGTAGACACTCTAATTTGATCCCGCCTAATTTTAGGCGAATCCGAGGATAAAAACAGGTGGAATGGTGCCTCAGTACGATCCTCGGGAATTGATCCAAACTCGATAATTAAACCTAATCATCGAAACCTTCAAACCAATAAAATTATATTGAACACCAATAACTTGCTATGCAAGTCATTTCAAATGTGGCGACCGCCATGCTCATTGTGGCGACCTCCAATAGAACTTTGTGGAACCTTTTTAAACATGGCGACTGACATCTCCCAACCTGGCAACTGCCAACTCCAAATGACCTAACATGCCTTAAAACGTGGTAGCATCTCATTGGTTGAAGAATTTTATAAATACCGTACCCCAACGTACATTTTCAAGATAGAATTTTAGAGAGAGGTTTAGTGAGAGAAGCTCTACCGAGTCGCCGAGCAATTCTGAGCCCCGACGTCGAAGCCCTATCGAAATACCAAGATCTGAACCTCTGACGCCTACATTGAAATCCTAGCTTAGATCACCATTCGAGGATTAGACCATTGAAGCGCATTCCCTGACTTGAGGATTCCTTAGTGATCTAGGTACGTTGCTTGGATCGCCGGTCCTTCTAACTCCATTTTCTACCTCTTTGGAGTGATCGGGTTAATGTGAGACCCTGACCTGTTTTATTTTGGAAATGGTTTAAGCGTTAATGGAGTGAGAGTTAACACGTGATCTTGGTGATGCTTCAGGTGTATATTTTGAACCTGTACGTGAATCGGTGAAGTTTTTCAATCGGCAAAAGGGTTCAGTCGACTGAGGGAGGCAATCCAGTCAACTAACTTGGACTCTAGGGTGCTTCATGTGATTGGCAGTAGCTTGTCAGTCGACTGAGTGGTTTCAATAGCATTTCAGTCGACTGGAAAGGGGTGTCCAGTCGACTGACTTGAGGTGGTAGATGGTTTATGGGGAATCCTAAAGGTTTTCAGTCAACTGGAAGGGGAAGGTCAGTCGACTGACCTCTTGTACTTTAGCGTGGTCTGTAAATATCAAGCTTTGGAAGATATTTTGAGATATTTTGTTCAGATCTAGTTTCTCTCTCATGAAATCTCTGCCTTCTCTCTAGATTTTGATGGGCCCGAGACTCAATTTTTAGCGATCTGATAGCGAATTCTTGAGGCTTCGTGTTCATCTAGACAGAATCCCATTTCGTTGAGGTTTGATTTTTGAGATGTCAAGCTTTTGGCTCAACGAGGTAGGTTCTTAGATTTTATTGTTGTTAAAGGATGTTATGTGCAATTATATGTGTTTTCACTGGGTAAAAAATGCTTTAAATGTTGTTTTCATTTTTAAACCTTGGTTTTCAGGTAAAAAGTATGTTTTTATGCCTGTCTTATTTTATTTCTTGATTCGGATGTGTTGATATCCGTAGTTTTCAAAAAGGTGGGTTTGAAAATGAGGTGATTTGTGAAAATTGTGAGAAAATGTGTTTTGGAGGTTTAGAGCTAACCCTCGGGATTGAGTCTCGACTTTTTAAATATTTTGATGAAAGTATGTTTTTACATGCTAGTAGATCTCTATGGTTGATGGATTGGATCTCTTTTTACACATGTAATGTATAACTGTTTTATGAGTTTTCGTATTTAAGCTACGGTCGGTTTTTAAATGATTTCTATAAATGTACTGTGACAGTGGGTGTGTTGAGTTGGGCTTCTATTGCTCCTTGGTGGAAGTCCAAAAACGTGCGCAGAGTAGGTTTTCTACGGTCCTTTGGGTTAATCCCCGTAAACGTGGTATTTGATGCTTCTTCCATCGGTCGTGGAAATCTATAAAGAGCCGGTTGGCCCCGTGAGTGGAGTCATTGTTGTGACTCCGTATAGAACTTGTCATTACCTAGCAGGTCTTAAGTGGTTCAGGACTAGAGTAATGGACAGGAATCTATAGTTGTTGTCTTTGTCCGTGTGCATGGCAGAGTCGGAACATTAGATTTCATTTTATCTCTTTTTCCTCAGTTGTGTGTTCCGAGTGAAAAAATAACGTTTTGTTCTCAGTTGTATGATTCGAGTGAAAAATTAGGTTTTTGATTACTGTGTTTCCCTTAATTGTGAATGTTATCTGCATTATCGATATGCATGGTTTTAAGGATGGAAACGTTGGATTTTTTGAAGTAAAACCATTTTGAGACTCGTGTTAGTCTGATGGAAAACTTGTGATTTTCAGGATGGAAAAACCTTTTTGGCTCCTGTGGTTGAGTCTTTATACTTATGATTACATCACCTGCTTTACAGGTTTATAGTCTGTTTCTATTAGGCTTTGGCTCACGGTGTGAGATTTTATTGTAAAATCTTTTTCAGGTGAACGTGGTCCTGTAGGTTGACCTTGAGGTGCCCGGAGGTGGCGGTTGTCAAGACCCTATTGTTTGGTCTTTGTTAGGTAGTTTATACCTTTCTGTATATGTTTCATGTTGGGTTATAACATGTTATAATGCATATGCTTTT
>JAULJZ010010217.1:0-16481 GCA_032270985.1 Heliamphora pulchella | reverse complement strand
AATCTCAACCATTGATGACTCAAAATACTGTACACTATCTGAACACAATCAATCAATCACTTCGGGATTAAGAGTTCATGCAATACATGATAATACGGAATGTGGATTAATTCATATAGTCAGTATAGAATTGATCATCCCGTTGATCCCCTCAATACACCCCAAGTGTACTAACACATCGAGCTCGAACATCGAATTCCCAAAACTTGAATTCGACCTGTTCGACCTAGCCAAGACCAGCTACTATAACGATGTACTACAATTGTACCAATGGAATGTCTGGGTCCACTGCGATTGTGAGCCTACCTGTATAATCTGCCAGAACCTATGACCCGATCTTCCGTGCAGCATGCACTGAGTCAAATACTAGACAGAATATACGGACTATGCATTCATTCATAAAAAATATAAATATGAAACCACGAATGCAAAAACATCTCAAATGTTTCTCATTAATATGCTAGGGATCAAGAATAAAATGCCTAAAAAGTATGACTTTTCAGTATACATTCCTAACATTCTTACATTGCATCTTGGGTTATCAAAGTCCTTCGTACCTTTTAAATTGGGTTGGGAATCATTGTTCAGTGGTTTTGAGCTTAAGGCATCCCTGTTTGCCATGTTTGGAAATAAAATTGGAGGTTTTTGTTATAAAATGGAGGTTTAGGCACCATGGGTTCGTCACTAGATTTAATTTAGACCTTGAGTTGATACTAAGGGAGCATCCTAGTTTTTAATGTGGGTAACCCTATAAAGTCCCATCACGGCATTGACAATAAGTCCCTGAGGCGGCAATAATATAAAGTCCCATCACGGCGATGGCAATAAGTCCCTAAGGCTGCAATGACAACAAGTTCCATCACGACATTGACAATAAGTCCTTGAGGTGGCAATAATATAAAGTCCAATCACGACAATGACAATAAGTCCCTAAGGTGGTAATAACATAAAGTCCCATCACGACGATGACAATAAGTCCCTGAGGTGGCAATGACAACAAGTCTCATCATGGCGATGACAATAAGTCCCTGAGGCGGCAATAATGATAATAAGTCCGTACAAGTAATAGAAATAAGTTCTAAAGTGGAACTCCTATTTTTATTTCTGAATACAAGTCGGGTTGGGCTTATGCACTGCATTCATCTGCATCACGCACTCACACTCATGTTCTTATATGTGCTCATCCTGTTGAAAATGATAGTTTGCCTATATTTCTGTTCCCTTAACTTTGTATTGAGTGTTATACGATATGTATTGTAGAATATCTTATCGTGAGTTTGTTAGGCGGTTTAGGAAATTTGCTTCTAGGCTCCGGCTCATGGCATTTATGCCACAGGTGAAGAAGAAGAACAATTCAAGGAAGGCATGTTTGTTGAGAAAGGAGATTTTGAAGAAGGGGGAGTGTGACAGGAGCAGGATAATCCCAACGACGCAGTTTAAAGACGTAGACTATTTACTTTTGAACTTTTGTGAAGTTTTCCACGGACATAATGTAACTTTTGTTAAACTTTCTGGATGACTATATTTGTTAAGTATTTTGAACAATCTCTGAACCATTAATGATGTAATAGTTACCTTAAGTATTTATGAACATTCAGCAAGAATATGTTCCTTATTTATTGTTACATATGTCCGACATGCCCGGGGAACGGGGTGTCACATTTTGGTGTCAGAGCCTAGGTTTAGTAAACCTTCAGGCCTTGAAAAATGGGAGATCGCGAGTTCTGTAGAGTAGAAAACTCTGTAGAGTGTTTTTACTATTAAGTTATCACGTATAATTTTAACAACTTAAAATCTTTATCTTAGGGTTTTCTCTATTTTTCTTCCTTTAGGATGGCGTCCGACGCAGAACCAGCCGAGGAACCGTGGGCAGCATCGGAACCAGAGTACTCAGATTTGGAGGAAGAACCCGCTGAAGAGCAAGACCTAGTAGACGTGTTTTCGTTAGCATGGATGTTTTCGGACGAGTGACGAGCTCTGGGAGAAGAAGAGGTCGAGGAAGTAGGAGCAAACGAAGAGCATGATGTAGTAGAGGACGAGGCAGACTTCGAAGTAGACGATAAGGAGGAACTTGAGGACGACGACAAGAACGAGGAGCGAGCCATCGCCTTCTTTTAGAATTCGCTAGAGGCGCCGCCACCAGAGCCAGATGACAATGAAGCAACGAATGTAGTAATCTACTAGAGCCAGGACTATCGTCTTGGCGAGTGGGTTTATGCCTGAGTATTCCTTAAAAGGACAGAGAAGTGGAGGAAACCAGAATCTTTCCCTCGATTAGTAGGTTCGATAAAGGTTATAAGAAAACACGACGAAACAGCATACCGAGTGAAAGTACTGCCAGTCTTTAAGGAGCGACTAGGAGATTTGGTAAAGACCCGATGGCTGCAGATGACAATGCCGAAGATAAACGAGGGATCGTTGACCCACGCAGCTCAGATATCAAATTTGATGATCCAAAGACTTATGAAGAGGTACTGGTGGCTATCACCGATAGAGCTTGTAGAAGGCCAAGGAACATTTGGTACGTGGAGGTTTAGTGGCGCTGCTACGACATTTATGAAGCAACTTGGGAACGCGAGACAATTGTCCGTTACTTTTATCCGCGTTTGTTTGTTTAGGGTTTAGTACGCTAGGCGCTATGCTTTTCTTTTTGAAGGTTGTGTGTATGCTATGTGAAATTTTTAAGAACCTTGTACCATTTAGGTGTTTGGATGAAATGAAAATGTTCGTTGTTAAACTTATCATAAGCTATCTCATAATCTCAAACTAAATCTACAATATTCCAAAAAAAATGAAGACAATTAAGAATGGAAATAACCCCCTAATCTCGACACTCTCTAGACAACCAAACCACCGATAAGTTGACTAACCCTTAGATGATAAGGCACTAGGAGTAGCTTATGTTATGAGGAAAACACCATTAAAATCCCACAAACCCTTCCCAAACCCTTCTATCAACTCCTATACCGGTTAAATTTCCTTGCTTATCTTTCCTTCTAATAACACCGGTCCTCAACAATGCTACCCAATAACATTCGTAGGCAATCCTTCGCCACCATTCATTCCTGACTGCAATACTATGTCCGATTGAAGCAATTTTGTGAACTCTTGAAATCCCAACTTGGGGAGTTGACTTGGATGCTTGAATTGAAATAAGTTAGGCCAACATAATTTTAGGGCAAATATCCATTTTGGCTACCCATTGCTTGAACATACCTTTTGTCAAAGTCTGATGTTGCACAGATTGATCACAAGAACCTCCTCTTTGTAATATTCATTAATTGCTGATTTCTTATCTCTAGTGCATCTAAACTTCAATCAACCTCTCGACCCGAGCCAATGATGATTGCTTTAACTATGACACCTTGCCTAAATTCAACCTATCCCTAAACCATCTGGTTTCTACCCTAAGTAACTCTAATCCCAGTTATATTTTGTACCATTCGAAATCCTCAGCTAAACGCTTATCTAGTCACTGTCTTATGGTCACCTTCTTTGAAACTGATAAAATTGAGCGGACCACCCTTATTGAACTCGACGTATGTTTTTGCCTATTAATCCTCAAAGATCTTGCCCCGTAGATCTATGAGTTACTATGACGAACGTTAGGATAGTACATTATTACACTCCAACGCTTTCACGAAAGACTAAGACAATGCACGAAAACCCCTTAATACTTTTCAAATCATAGCACAATCTTTCCTCAACATTACGACTCAAAGCACCGTCAATGTTCGCGTTTAACGAAGTTTTGAAGACCGAGATCCCCGACTATAGGAATGGTTAAACTAAAGGGTTTACTCAACTAACTACGTCTTTTCAAATGACTCGACAAGTAGAATTATGCCATCAGTAATCTACAGATAGGAACAACAGCTTCACACTAAGGGACTCATGACATTACTATGTGACAAAGTTTAGACTTACCCAGACTAGTTCACAGTGAACCCGCAAATTCAACAAACTGGGAAGAAAAGGATTTATACCGATAGTAGGAAGGTGAAAAATAAGAGACACGCCTCGAGTTTAAGACAACCTTAGTATACAAATAAAGAAAGAGTACCCGTACACATCATTAGTCACGTCAGTTTTTCTCACCATAATGATAGTATCTGAATCTAGCCATCCCAACATTCAATGGAGAATTTTTGACAACGATATGAGCATCAGGAGCTTGATGGAGAGGTTACCATCAAACCACAATGGATCACGTGACTCGATATTTGCCTCAGGCGTACCTTTTACCACAATTCAATTGCCCTAGAGTAACCAACCACCAGAGAGAAATGATCCCGTCAATGGAAGAGACATCCAGACCCTACAAGCTTGTACGTGAAGGACAGCGGCAGAAACTAAGAGAAATAATACAACGCTTGGAAAGATTGGAAAAAGGAAGAAGATAGATGATTATGGACTTCATCGTCAGGGTTTGTCAAGAGTGCTTCAAGAGCACGATAACATCCGAGTTATAATGGCCTCACCAAGATCCCTCGCTTTCTATCAGTTAGACCTCACAACGTATCGGTAGCGACAAGCAAAAAGTATATCCGTGAAATTTTATACCAACATAATCGAGACGTGCATCTCACCTGGACAATCTAAACACCCAGTTCTGAACTATCAAAAGTATGCTAAGAGTATGCATAAGGGAGGGTAAAGAAAACTCTTATCTTCGGTCCAAATCTGCGTACAACCACAGCTCCCGAACCAGCCTTTGCAACTACGTGAGGTTTTGTGTGTAAACAATGCTGCGAGATTATCAGTATACGGAATAGAAATAGAAAGGAACTGATTGGTCGTAATAAATCTCTGCTAGTCAATGAAGTGAGACCCATAATGCAATAACAGAACCTCGTATAGAACTCAGAATAGTAGCCATGCGTTGACAATCTACGGTAGAGAACGATAGAATCTCATTAAATAAGACTTTTTGAGTGTTATGCTTTCACCTTATAAGTGGAACCAACTTTATGAAACAGTTCGATGACCCTTTTTCCTTTTCTCTTCTCTGAAGATGGTGGGATTTGACAGAACCACGAGAGCTCAGTGAGGGTTAATGAAACCAAGGAGGAAGTAGACGTCCCGAGTCTAGCACGAATCTTGCAAGGTCTAGCATCCAATTTGGATCAAACACAAGGGCACCCCAAGAAATATCATGGTACTTATCAGACTTAAGAGTACTAAATATCCCAATACCTGAGAAGAATAATTTTTTCCAAACAACTGAGGTTTGGATCAAGACCACAAAGCAAACAGTAAAAGTTTGCTATAGGTATAACCAACCAGAACATAAGATGATGCACTACCCGATGAGAATTGGAGAAGACAACCAAGGAGGACCACTAGGAATAACAAGAAGATCACACGCTCGGAACCTTACTCTCAAGATGACCGACGGAAACAACTAGGAAAAAGGGGACTAAAATTAAAAATCTGTTATCAGTGCTGGAAGCCCGGACATAAAAAGTATGAATGCCCACTGCAAAAATGATTAAACTATGACATTCGTAAAAAGGGAACGAGCAGTTCGGGAAGGATAATACAACTCGACCAACAAGAGAACCAATGGACCAGAGGCTCGCCTTCCCAAAAGAAAACGGAGTATTCGTTGATGATCAGAGGTACACCTGAATTCACAAACTATAAGATATACGTTAGTTAGACTTGTTGCATTATCTCAGGAAGGGATACGCTTGAAGAACAAAGGCTTTTAGGTTAGCGCTAAACAAACAATTCTCGCGCCACAAGTACACAATGTGATTATTGAGAATTTCGTAGTAATCGGTTTAAGAAATTAGTAAGATTTAACAACCATTTTCCCAAAATGTTCAACGTATAAACCCAACTTTGTCCACACCCTCAATAACGAGCAACTCAAAGACACAACTTCGAAGAGAAGAGATACAAGTAATCATCCACAACCTTTCGCATAAAATTTTAAGGACGAAATTTATTTAAGTGGGGTAGATTGTAACACCCTGATCCGGACCCTAGTAGTAACCACCTAGATTATAACAACCTGGCTCAAACTCCGGTATTAGCGACAGATAAACGATGAGAACTTAGGTCGCTACATGAATAGAAGAAACCCTAATTAGCCCAAAAACCCTAATTCGACCCGAAAATCCTAGAAAAACCAAATACTCAAAGGTAAATCCCTAATACTCGGGAAAGACTCCTAGCATCCTAAATTAAGTAAATAACATGAAATATAAGATTAAAAATCAAAAATTCTCATAATTAGGGTAAAATGACCATTTTGCCCCTAGTATAGAAAAAAATCCTAAAAATTTAAAATTTGACACATGGACACTCAAAATTAGATATTTATATATAATTAATTAATAAAATATAAAATAAGAACAAAAATAACAAAAATGCCCTTGCATGGCCGGCCACCTAGGTAATTGTGCCCAAAAAGTTACTTTTTTCCTTTTTAAGCTAAAAATGAGAAAAATATGTATAAATTAAGCATTATTTTGACCCAATACTTTTCATACAAGTAATATACATAATAATATAATAATATACCTCATCAAAAGCAAATAAATAATTATTTAAAGTCTCTAAATAATAAATAAGTCAAAAAACCAATTCTAGTCAAACCAGCTTAATTTAACTTAAAAGCCTACACTTATTTATTTAATTGCTATCAAAATTATGACAAATCATGAAAAGACTAAATAAATTATAAATACATTAATATAATAGATTTTAGTAGGTTTAGGTACATGAAATTAATATTTTATGCAATTATAATCACAAAAATGTACCGAAATACAAACTAAAATTCAAATTAATTGCCAAATCAGCTTTTTAGTCCCCCAAACACTGCATGGCCGAAATCCCCCTACCCCAAATCTAATTTTTCATATCTCAAACAACTCCCACCTCTTAAACAACCAATGAGAAAATTTAAAAATTCAAAAATTTCATAAATGTCAGAATTATTTTTTTTAACCTTTTTCCTATAAAATGAGACATAGACCCTCCCCATTCTCCTTTACATGGTTTGGCTGAGAGGGTGAGAGAGTGAGAGAGACCTCCAAAAAAATTCTCTATGTGTTTACAAAGAAGAAGAAAATAAAAAGAAGGAAGGAAGGAGTAGTTAGGAGGAAGCAAGGAGCAAGCATTAAAGCTAAGACCCTTTCTTCTTCAATCTTTTTAGCATCACAAGAGGTAAGAAACTCCATTAAACCTTCTGATATTCTTCCCCAAGATAACCTTCAATCCATCTCTATAAGCAGCCCTAAAGAAAAGAAACAAAGATAACTCAAAAAGGCATAACTCAAAAAGGCGTCGTAGGAGTGATTTAGGGACTGTTTATGTATGAGTAAGCTTTGTATGTATTTGCATGTGTGTATCTTTGAGTTTTATGGCCTAAACATGTTCTGGAGTTTGGGTTTATGTGAGCTCATAACATGCATGCAAAGAAAATATGTCACAAATGTACACAACATAAGCTAGGTAATCGAAATCCTAAGTAGACTGATTTTCTAGACTTACTTTCTTCCACCGACTTTAAAACACCATAACTAAATGTAGAAAAATGTTCTTAAAGTGATTTTTCTATCTAAATCTAGATTTTTGAGTAATATAGAACTCCAGATATCTCATTTTTTCCAACGAGTGTTAGATCTTGACCACTCTGAGTTGCAGACCTAAAAACCTTAAGTTAGAGTGAGAATGGAGCTTAGGTCAAAACACAAAACTTGTAGAGGACACATTTATATTTCTGTCCACCAAAACTGAGCCAAAAAGATGAAGTCTTGATATGTCAAAAACCTTTTCTAAGCCACTGTTAATGTTTAGTGACTGACAGACCTCTCTGTCACATATTTTTGTGAGATTAAAAACCTAACTTTTTATAAGCAAAATCCAAAAGTGGTAAACATGAACTTTGTAGCTAACATATTCAACTAGATACTAAGCAAAAATCAGCTCAAAATACCCTCGGATGATATCCCAAAAGTTTTAAACATTTTCTGTTAAAAACACACTCTGCAGACCCTTTTTAGGCTGACTGAACCCTCTTTACAAATTGGCCAAAATCTCAAACCTTTTTCCAAATAACTTGCCTTAGTACAAAACATGAAACTTGTAGGGGACATCTTAAACTAAAAGCTCACCAAATATCAAATCCATAGCCCATTAAATGAAACCCCAAAGCCATGGCCAACAGAGACCCAATATCTATGATTTTCTCTGTAAAATGCTGAACGGTTTTTACTAAAATAAAACAAATGACTTTTTTACTTTAGGAACTGACCTTGGTGATAAATATGAAGGTTATAGAAAATATTTTTATCTAATTATTGTTAAAATTTTAAAAGTTAAATCTCTGTAAGTACTTCAAAACGATGTCGTAATTTTAAAATTAGCAATTAAATTTGTACCTAAAATTTGCTAAGTGCTCGAATGGTGTGAGACTTAAGCATGTGAACCTTATATAAATTTTGTAAGTAACTGGTATTTAAAAATGATGCTTGATGAAATGAACTCATGCCGATAGTTCGATTTTATACCACATGAATTATGGTTATGCTTTGCATGCTTGTGCGTAATGTTTTAGCAAATTGTACCATGTGCCATGTCATGTTTATACACCATGCAATGATTAGTTGTACACAAGAGGCATATTGCACATTCATGAGTATTCTTATATTGCATCTTGGGTTATCAAAGTCCTCCGTACCTTTTAAATTGGGTTAGGAATCATTGTTCTGTGGTTGTGGGTCTAGGGCGTGCCTGATTGCCATGTTTGGAAATAAAATTGGAGGTTTTTATTATAAAAAAGAGGTTTAGGCACCATGGGTTCATCACTACATTTAATTTAGACCTTGGGTTGATACTAAGTAAGCATCCTAGTTTTTAATGTGGATAACCCTATAAAGTCCCATCACTACATTGACAATAAGTCCCTGAGGTGGCAATAATATAAAGTCCCATCACAGCATTGACAATAAGTCCCTGAGGCGGCAATAATATAAAGTCCCATTACGGCGATGGCAATAAGTCCCTGAGGAGGCAATGACAACAAGCCCCATCACGGCATTGATAATAAGTCCTTGAGGTGAAAATAATATAAAGTCCCATCACGGCAATGACAATAAGTCCCTGAGGAGGCAATGGGCAATGACAATAAGTCCCTGAGGCGGCAATTACAACAAGTCCCATCATGGCGATGACAATAAGTCCCTGAGGTGACAATAATGATAACAAGTTTGTACAAGTAATAGAAATAAGTCCTAAAGTTGAACTCCTATTTTTATTTCTGAATACAAGTCGGGTTGGGCTTCTGCACTGCATTCATCTGCATAACGCACTCACACTCCTGTTCTTATATGTGCTCATCCTGTTGAAAATGATAGTTTGCCTATATTTCTGTTTCCTTTACTTTGCATTGGGAGTTATACGATATGTATTGTAGAATATCTTGTCGTGAGTTTGTTAGACGGTTTAGAAAATTTGCTTTTGGGCTCCGGCTCATAGCATTTATGCCACAGGTGAAGAAGAAGAAGAACAGTTCGAGGAAGGCGCGTTTGTTGAGAAAGGAGATTTTGAAGAAGGGGGAGTGTGATAGGAGTAGGATAATCCCAATGACGCAGTTTGAAGACGTAGACTATTTACTTTTGATCTTTTGTCAAGTTTTTCACGAACATAATGTAACTTTTGTTAAGCTTTCTGGATGACTGTATTTATTAAGTATTTTGAACAATCTCTGAACCGTTAATGATGTAATAGTTACCTTAAGTATTTATGAACATTCGGCTAGAATATGTCCCTTATTTATAGTTACATATGTCCCGACATGCCCAGGAAATGCGGTGTCACATTTTTCATCCTATCAATCTTTTTCACTAGCGTAAATTCCCTGGACTGGGTTGCATTTTCTTTTTCTACCATGTCCTAACAAGGAACCTGAGGTCGTATGGCAACCTGTGGTCCATCCTATCCCTGATTATCACCCCAGAAATCCTCTCCGTTTTCATTCGGGTCTTCTTGCTACTCATCTACACCTGACAAGAAAGCTTGAATCGCTCGGATCTGTATCTGACACTGAATCTAGGCTTGGGTTTGTTGCTCATCCGCTCTCTATATCTCATAAATCACCCTCATCAGGGCTACCAAGTTCACTTCATTCTTTGCCTTCTCATATGGTTCTATTGTCTGTTCGAATACCATATAGAGTCTTTCTATTACTAATCTGGCCCAAACACGCACTAGACGGGGTTCTTCTGACTCAATGATCTAAAATCATAATAAACCTAAAAATCCCAAGGGGAGAGAAGCAATCATCATACACTTATTGGATAGATCCCCACTAATAGATAGCAGAACAACTGACTGCAAGCAGCAAAATAGAGGAATACCCCGGCTGGGCCTAAACTAAAAAAAACCAGAAAGCACAGCACCCGAAAACCCTGAAAGAGAAACCCAAAAACCAACCTAACACTATACAAAGGATCACCGGGATAGAGGTTTAACTAAAGTTTTTACAGGAGAAATCAGATAGCACCCCAATAGGAAAACAAATCAAAACCACATGAAACCTTAAGCCAGAACACGAATAGAAGCCCGAGAAAAGAGACAAGTCTAAGAAAACCCGAAGGTACTAAGTTGACATCTTGAGTAGAGCCCCCGGGAGAGAGAAAGCTATCCTAATCTAAAAATGAGGGCCTCAACCAAAACCTGGGTAAAGCCCTAGAAAGAAAAACAAATCAAGGTTAAGACCAAAACATAGGTAAGAACCCAAGAGAAAAAATATTCTAAAATGAACAAAGGTCGGGAGCAAACCCGAGCCAGAACCCAGGAGAAAGACTATCCTGGGCCAAATAAACAAACAAAAGGTCTTAAACAAACGTAAACAAAACATACAATTGAACAAAAATATTTAATCCTATCTGTTACATATCTAATGGGAGGTTTTAAGCTACTATATGCAAAAAATGTCGATTTGATTAACACTCTGGGTACCTTCTGAATAGAGTCAAGAATATACCTCACATGCCTGATGTGGTACATGACATGGTCAAACGGTACATAATAACTCTTTTGCCACACCTAAAGCAGTGTACGGCCAGAAGGCTTGCCCTCCTCCCCGATATAGCCCCGAGACAGCAAACTGACCGAGATATCAGGTCGACCAAGCAGGGCTAAGAACAATACAAGATGCGTACAAGAATAAAAATGAGAAAATTATATTAAGAACCAATGATGTTTTCAAGTTTAGTTCTCTTATTTGATTTCTTAAAAACAGTTCCCAATGCAGTCGCCAGAAAATACTGTAGCGCCGGAATTTAGGGTTTTATTCAAAAATAGAAAATTCAAGATTTAAGTTGAAAACATTTTAACACCTTGAAAACCAAAAAATTTTGAAAACCCTTTTTGTTAAAAAAAGTAGAGTCGCCACTTGATTTTTATTAAAACCTAAGAAAAATAAAAAACAAAAAAATGAGCCACTGATCTTTAAAACGTTGAACCAGAGAAAACAAGGGTTCAGGAGTGGAGGTAAGAATCGAAAAAGGTGTTAGACACCCCGTTCGCCTAACCATGAGGTTGGCCTCTACTAATTATCATTAGTTCTTTAATTATATTTCTCAAATGCATGCAAATACAGTAAATGGAGGCAAAGCGAGAAGATTCAAAACCAAATAATGAAAAATACATAGCATAGTTATATAGCATACCAATCAAAACATTAAAAAAAATCCTAAATCTTAAGGTATGCAAGTTCTAACTAAAGGATATGCATACAGTGATTAGAAGATACTATCAATTAATTCTAAACTAACAAGTTTTAATCACAATACTAACCAAGCATAACATGATTTTAAACAAAAGTAAAGCAATCCTAGGAGATTTGAGCCTCAACCATGCTGATAGACACCGCATATTGGATACTGGGCATTCTACAGAGTACTGTAACAGCGAAATTAAGATATTGGAATAGAATTAAATTTACTAGAAATAATCAAAGGTCGCGACCATAACCTACATAGGTTACAGTCACAAACATATTAGAACAAAAGTGTGCAAGTGCAACATTAACTGTTACGATCGCAAGACTATCAGTGCCATATAGCTACGATCGCAGCATTCACAGGGTTGTGTTGGCAGTTGTTCACCAAATTTAAAAAAATAGTATACAATGTGTGTGTGTGTGTGTTGTGTGTGTGTGTGTGTGTGACTGTCAAGCATGCTCACAATTTAACTATTCTATATCAGTAATCAAATACTACCACCTATCATACAAATGGAGAACTAAACCTAATTATAAAAACATTAAATAATAGACATGCAATTCACGAATTGATATTCGAATTATAACCCGACCTCTTCACTTGAGCAAAGAATGTGAACAGAGAAATATTAGGGATCCAACGGAATACCTGGAAGGCAACAATCCAGATGAATCCTCAAGTCGTAGAGTGTGATGATCAACTATCCGGTCCTTAAGAAGCAATCCAATTCCAGTATGCAAATCAGAATCGAGCAAGAACGTGGATCAGACTGCGGGTCAAAAGTACGGTAGAGTATCGGCGTACTAGAGTTGTACTTTTTCTCTCAGTACCTCGACAAAGTACCAATATTCAGAATTCGACCCCCCAAAATCATACCGAACGTACGTTTATATAGATTACATTAACCTATGAGGTACCGGCACGTTCTCGAACACGTCATATTCCTTGGAGTTTGCAGTCGCGACCTTTGAAGGTTGCGACTGTGGGGTTGAAGCGTGCGACCGTTCAAAGGGCTAGGGTTTCCACAAGGTTCATACTGTAGTCGCGAAAATGGAGTACACGATTGCAAGGTTCAAGGGTGCAACCGTGACCTTTGCTAGGGTTTTCAAGAAGTTCTTTTCACGGTCGCACGGTTGAATGGCGCGGTTACAAGGTTTGGTTACTGTGGGTTCAATAGTTTGAGAATTTTGATCATTTGGTTCGAATAATAGACTTGGATTGCTTCCCGACTATTGCCTATAGACATCATTCCACTTAATTTGATCGACGGATATCTGTAATCTTAACTTGAAAATGATAAATAAATATTTAATAACAGAAGCTCGAATACTTCATTTTTAAGAATAAGCCTGTGAGTGCAATTATAATTCTTTAGTGAAGTGAATTATAAATTATATTTTAATGAAATTACTTTTGGGTTGAGGTAAGATTTCATAATTACATTAGAAACTCATGTCTTATTTACTCTACTGGTTTCTGCTGTAGCCTATTTATATGCTTTTATAAAACCTGACGCCAGAATAAATTCATTAATTCGTCAATTAACTTGGTGGCTAGGGTTTTAGCTTGATCAAAACTTATAAGTTTCTTTAAGGGGGTATCATCAATCCTGATTATTTTGGACGTGGATTCCATCAATAATTAATATCTACTATATAATTAATATCGTTATCCAACTCACCAGGATTATTAACCCGTAAAAGATAGCACCATCTAATAGATCAAAATAACAAATATTTAATATACGTGAATAATAATTATTTTGTGATTAAAAGCATAACCACTCATAATAACTATGAGGCGTAAATTAATTTATATAATTAGTATAAAATTAATTACCCCAACTTGGTCATTTTTAATACACACAAAGTGTACTAACACAATAAGTCGAAACAATTATCGAAATAATTATCTTTCTCTGTAATTAAGACAGATCTACTAAAATATTATGCTATAGTCATACCGATGGTTTGTCTAATTTTATCTAAGATTGTGAACCAAGAATTTATATTCTACAAAAACTTTTAATCTGGCATTCTGTATGTATGCTGAACTCTACATACTATATTAAATACTATGTAGAATAAAGACATCTATACACGACATTAAATAAATGATGAAATGTATATATTGTACATTAAGATTCTCATAAAATGAAAAAATTAATTTTATTAATAAATAAAATTAATTACTAATACCAAAACTATGATTTTTAGTATACAACCCTAACAAATACTGGCAGTGGTATCTGGCACAGCTGGCGCTCTCGAAGTGCTCGACTCAGAAATAGCAAAGACTCATCCATGTATACCCCACGCCTGTCCACTATGACCCTGCGCTCTTGGATGCCTCACAGACTGGGCTGATGTGGTTCTTCCCACAGCTTTAGGTGTCTGTACCGCTGACAATGGCTCTATCGCCCCTGAGCAGACTGAATTGGCTGAGCTCCTGTGGTACTCTATGTAGCCCCTCCCTGAGGACAAAATTGGCATACGTGCCCATCCTAAGCGCACTGAAAGCATGTAAGGGGTCCTCTCTTTGGTCGCTAAGTTGGTATATAGTCACTGACGCTTTTGTGGGCAATCAGCGGCTCGGTGACCTGGCTATCTGCAGGTGAAACAATTCATCTCTTTGCGCTCCGACCAACCCAAAGAAGCAATAGAAGGTACCGGCGCAGAACACTACTGCAAGTCTGGTCTTTCGTAATGAAACACCCCACAAGTGAGGAGATTGCCCGACGACCTGCATAGAGATTGGCCCGATGGCCTGCATGGAGATTGGCCTGACGGCCTACTTTTCTGAAAGCGAAGAGATTGGCCTAACGGCCAGAATGGAGATTGGCCCGACAGTCTGTATGAAGATTGGCCTGCCGGCCTACTTGCATGTAGGTGAGAAAATTAGCCTACTTGCCCAAAGGCAAGGTTAACTAGATACCCACATTAATGCCCCCTACGTACATGCATTCATGAATGTATGTATGCATATTTTATTGTGGTGATTTATTTTTAAGAACTTACATATTTTGTATCTTCATGGAGACACGATTACAAAATGGAGATTTCTTTTATTTATTCTCTTTGAGGTCCTAAAGGAACATGTACAAATGCTTGGATCTTATCTTGGTGTGTATGGAGAATGTTGCATTCAATTTTGAAATCATTTCACAGAAGCCACACACCTCCTTTTGGGCCTAAGGATTCCAACATGCAGATGACCGCGTAGGCCATTTGTCTTCCAAAGGCTTCCCCTTCTGGCCTAGTTATTCTTGTTTATGTGAGAATAACTAGTTGGGGACGATGCTAAACCACGAGGTAGCTAATGTTTTCAAGAAAATGAGAATAGAAGATTCCTTGGGCGCTTCAAAGTAGAACCTTCGTGGGTGGAGTAAAGAAAGGCAGGTGTGGGAAAGGCTTCACTATAAACTTTTCTTCCTCCATTACCCACTCTAGTTCGAGGTGGTGAGTGGAGGGGCCCATCACATAGGCTCACAAGATGGTCTGGTGATTGACCATCTTGTTTTTCTCTCTAGGTGATGGTGATGCGGAGTTAATGGAAGTTCGGCTCTGCTACAATCTTCTCGACATGATAGGCATCACTCTAGAGAAGGAACTCTCTCTGGTGGCTAACCAAGTAGTGATAATCTAGGCGCGGGAGATGGCAGTCGATTATTTGGATTGGAAACTGAGGGACACCTCGATCAGATAGGACTAGCAACTAACGGACGACGACTTTATACTAGATTGTTGAGTGAGGGTAGGTTCATTGGGGAACTGTGGGAGCTTGTCTTCTCGACCTATTGTTGTTATTTCTTCTCCTCAAGATGAGCTATGAAGCTTACCGCAAGTTATCGTTTGGAGTTGGTGATGTAGAAAGTGATGTCTCTGTCATTTCATAAAGATATCTTTATATAAGCGCTTGAGCTAGAATACAATAAGTTTCTTGAAGGAATCGAGGAGTGGTGCCGAGTCATGATTCATTGATTGTAACATCCATCAACATAGATTACGCATGAATAGGTGCCTAGCTTTTATGAGGGCTCTCGTGGTAGGTGGGCCGTGGTAGGTAGCCTCTCGTGGTAGGCGAGAGGCTTTTTGAATATAGACAAGGTGTAAGTGGAGACCTGGCACGTTAGGCCAAGTGGTAGTATTAAAGGGTGCACCCACCTTCACATTTTTAGGCTTGCCTAGGTAAGTTGCCGCTTAAGCCAAACTCGTCATTAAAAGAGTTCCTACAATTAATTGTCAGGGTCCATGATTGGACGTACAATTCCTTTTTTGATCATTTGATGTGTAACATGGTGCTTTCTATTCTTGTGTAAGAAGACTCCTTTCGTAGAATACGAGAGTTGGTTGGTGTGCCTTTTTTATCTTGTCCCATCAAATTTATGGAGAAGGTAAGGTGTGGCTTCCGCACTATCTCTCCAGCCTTTTTAAAAAAATATATATTTTCAGTTTGGAATTAGGGGAAGAGGATGAATTGGTGGGATGAGTGCTTTCATGTTTTGGTGAAACTCATTGGAGAAAGAGCGTTGTAGGAGAGGAAGGCTGCTATGATTTGCAAGAGAGGAGGTAACACGACAATGTCCTCTTTTTTTTAATTCAAAATCAAAACTGAGAACTAGGAGGAAGGACTTGTTTTCGTAGAGGGGGGAGGTGGGGTAGCTGAAACTTTCTCCCTTTTCATTTTTTCATTTTTTGAAATAAATGTTGAGAATAGGGGGGGGGGGGGGGGGGGGTG
>JAULJZ010010206.1:0-16481 GCA_032270985.1 Heliamphora pulchella | reverse complement strand
ATCCCCCCCCCCCCCCCCCCCCTTCTTAAGATTACACATATACTATCAATTGGTATCAGAGATTAACACATTATTCTTAACAATTTTTTGTGAAAAAGATCAATGACAAATATTGGTGTATCCCCTTTTGGAGAGGGTCAGTCCTCTACAAGGCTTCTAATTTTTTGTGGTGTTAACTACACCTTTTGGAAGAAAAGAATGAGAATTTTCATTCAAACTATGGATTGGAAGGCTTGGAGAGTAATCGTGTAAGGTAACTTCACTCCCACCAAAACTGTAAAAGGTAAAGAAGTTCCTAAACTAGAAGAAGAAATGAATGAAAATGATATGAAGCAACTTCGAATTAATTCTAGTGCTATGAATGCATTGTATTGTACCTTAGATGGTAACGAATATAATCGCATCATGACATATAAAAGTGCAAAAGAAATATGGAAAAAATTAGAAATCACATATGAAGGCACACAAGATGTTAAAGATTCTATGATTGATAGATTAATTAGTGAATATGAAAAATTTAAGATGAATGATGATGAAACTATATCTAGCATGTACACACGTTTTACTCATATTATTAATTCTCTTAGTGCACTTGGAAACACTTACCAATCGTATGAGGAAAGTACTCAAAGTCTTGCCACCCATTTGGGAAGCTAAGGCTACAGCCATCTCTGAGGCAAGAAATCTAAGGGTCATAATCATGGATGAACTAATTGGCTCACTGTTGACATACGAACACAAGATAAATGAAAGAGTCAACGAGAAAAATAAGGTCAAGAAATCCATTGCCCTCAAAGCCTCAAGAGAAAGTTCTAGTGATGAAGAAAATGAGGAAATTAATGACGATGACATGGCTCTTATCACAAGTAGATTTAGCAAATTCCTCAAGCGAGACAAAAGACTTTTAAAAAGATTCTGTGGCACAAAATTCGACAAAGGAGACTCAAATAAACGAGACCTCAAGAAGGAACCACTCACTTGCTTCAACTACAACAAAACTGGGCACATCAGGCCCGAATGTTCGTTACTCAAGAAGGACTCAAAGAAGAAAAAGAAGGCCATGAAAGCAACCACGTGGGATGACTCAGATTCAAACTAGTCAAGCAATAGTTCAAGTGACGACGAAATGGCTAACTTCTGCTTGATGGCGAGTATAAACGAAGAGGTATGCTTGAGATACTCATCATCCTCAAAAGAAAGATGGTACTTGGATAGTGGATGCTCAAGACATATGACGGGCGACAAGTCAAAATTTCTAAGCTTAACACCTAAGGATGGAGGTTATGTGACATTTGGAGACAACGGGAAAGGTAAAATCATTGGTATAGGTAAGGTTGGTAAGAAATCTTCCCTTTCTATTGATAACGTACTTCTTGTTGATGGTCTTAAGTATAATCTCCTTAGTATTAGTCAATTATGCGATAAAGGTTATAGTGTACAATTTCTGCATGACACATGTGTTGTTGAAAACAAAGAAAGTAATAAAGTTTTATTTGTTGCAAAAAGATTTGAAAATATTTATACTATCGATTTTGAAAATCTAAATTCTCAAAATGTTCAATATTTTTCTGCTGTAAATGAAACTAGTTGGTTATGGCATAGGAGGCTAGGTCATGCTAGCATGGATCTTCTATCCAAATTTGTCAAGAAAGATTTGGTTAAAGGCTTGCCTAAGACTAAATTTATTAAAAAAAAAGTTTGTAATGCTTGCCAATTTGGTAAGCTGGCCAAAACGAGTTTCAAAAGGAAACAAGAAATGTCTACAAATAGGCCTCTACAATTACTTCATCTTGATTTGTTTGGTCCTATGAAAGCCCAAAGTCTTGGAGGGAAAGCATTCTGTTTTGTTATTATTGATGATTTTTCACGAAATACATGAGTTTTATTTCTTACAACCAAAGATGAAGTATGTCATGTGTTGGCTAAGCTTTGTAAGAAAATTTAAAATGAAAAGGGCTATTCTATTCTACACATTCGTAGTGATAGAGGAGGAGAGTTTAAAAATAAAGATGTAAAAAATTTTTGTGACCAAAATAGAATTTCTCATAATTTTTTTGCACCTCGAACTCCTCAACAAAATGTGATTGTTGAGAGAAAAAATCGATCCATACAAGAAATGGCACGAACAATGTTAAATGAACATAAAATTCCTAAATATTTTTGTGCCGAGGCAGTAAATATTGCTTGCTATGTCATGAACCGAGTTTTTATAAGATATCACTTAAACAAAACTCCTTATGAGCTATGGAATGGTAGAAAGCCCAATATTTCTTATTTTCATGTCTTTAGTTGTAATTGCTTTATTTTAAATGATAAAGATTATTTGGGAAAATTCGAATCTAAATTTGATGAAGGAATTTTTCTAAGGTATGCTATAAATAGTAAAGCTTATAGAGTATATAATAAAAGAACTATGACATTAGTAGAATCCATTCATATAACATTTGATGAGGCTAACCTTTTTCTTTTAAGATTCCAGATGATGATGATTTAGATATAAATAAAGGAATGGAAGAATTGCAAATCAAGGAAGATAAAGGCAAAAGCATAGAGATTCATGAGTCTAAAATTCAAGATGAACATAAAGACCTACCAAAAGAATGGAATACAGTGAAGAATCACCCCAAGGATCAAATCATAGGTGAACCTTCACGAGGTGTAAGTACTCGATCATCTTTTAAAAATATTTGTGATCATCTTGCTTTTCTTTCACAACAAGAACCTAAAAATATAAACGATGCAATAGAAGTTATATCTTGAATAATACCCATGCAAGAAGAACTAAACCAACTTAAAAGAAATAAAGTTTAGAGTTTAGTTCCTAGGCCTAAAGATCATACAATAATTGGAACAAAATGGGTATATAGAAATAAAAAGGTTGAAAATGGTATTGTAGTCTATAACAAGGCTAAGCTAGTTGCACAAGGCTATAATCAAGAAGAAGAAATTGACTTTGAAGAAACTTATGCACCTGTAGCTAGGATGGTAGTCATTTGCATGTTATTAGCATATGCATCCTATAAAAACTTTAAACTTTTTCAAATGGATATAAAAAGTGCTTTCTTAAATGGGTTCATAAATGAGGAAGTATATGTTGAACAACCACCTAATTTTGAAGATTATCACTATCCAAATCATGTCTTTAAACTAACAAAAGCATTGTATGGATTAAAACAAGCTCCTCGAGCTAGATATGATAGACTAAGTAACTTTTTGGTAGAAAATGGATTTGCAAGAGGAAAGATTGACACAACTTTATTCATAAAAAAAAACAAAGAAGATATGCTCATTGTACAAATATACGTAGATGATATTATGTTTGGTGCTACTAATGAAAATCTATGCAAGGAATTTTCTCTATGTATGCTAAACAAGTTCGAGATGAGCATGATGGGGGAGCTCACATTCTTTCTTGGATTAAAAATCAAACAAGTAAGGAATGGAACCTTTATCAACCAATCAAAATATGTATGTGAACTGCTCAAGCGCTTCCACATGGAGGACGAAAAAGTTTTGGGAACTCCAATGAGTTCCTCAACTAAACTTGACAAAGACGAGCAAGGGAAGCTAGTAGACACTAAGCTCCACCGAGGTATGATTGGTAGCTTACTTTATTTAACTGCAAGTAGACCAGATATACTGTTTAGTGTATGTATGTGTGCACGATATCAACCAAGTCCTAAAGAATCACACTTGATTACTATAAAAAGAATCTTAAGATACTTAATTAGCACCAAAGATATAGGCTTATGGTATCTTAAATATACTTCTTTTGAAATGATTAGTTATTCAGATGCAGATGTTGCTGGTTGCACAATTGACCATAAAAGCACTAGTGACACATGTCATTTCTTAGGAAGATCACTTGTCTCTTGGTTTTTAAAGAAAAAAAATTCTGTAGCCTTATCTACCGCCGAAGCCGAATATGTGGCTGCTGGTAGTTGTTGTGTACAAATTTTATATATGAAACAACAATTTCAAGATTTTAAATTAAATTATGATGTAGTGTCAATTAAATGCAATAATACAAGTGCAATAAATATTTTTAAAAATCTAATTTTGCATTCACGAACAAAGCATATTGAGATAAGACATCATTTCCTTCGTGATCATGTTAAAAAAGGTGACATCTTTTTAGAATTTGTGAGCACTAGTAAATAATGGGCGAACATTTTTACTAAACCTCTTAATGAGGATCGATTCATTATAATTAGACGGGAATTGGGTCTTATGCATGCTCGTGAAGTTGTATAAAAATATTCTTTATTAAGAATTGTGTTAAAAGATATTTTGAGCCCCCTTTACATCAGGCATTTGTTGAAAGAAAACTAGAAATTCTGTTAAAGCACTGTCCAGTCGACTGAGTCCCATTTTCTAGTCGACTGAACCATTTTTATTAAGTCCAGTCGACTAAATATACCACTCCAATCGACTGAACCGTCAGGGATTTCAAAAAATTGGGAAGCCGAACTGCATTTAAATACTATAATTTCATTTCCAACTCTCGGCTTCTCTCTCTTAGGGCACAAAAATACCTAGTTTTGGATTGAAAAGGGTTTTTCCTCAACTTCCACTCTCCCACAACCATTCTCCCACATTTCTTTCTCTCAATCCCTCACTCATGGGACCTAGGGTTAGAGGAGGAAAGGGCAAATCACTTGCTCGAGACGATCAAATCGGTGAAAATGACCAATGGCTCAACTCGAGTCGTACCGAAGTTCTCTACAGGCATCAACTCCAATCTCTCGATCCCATTTTTCGTAAAATCCTCAACATGCGCTTCTTGGATGCAAATTTTTCTCATGTTATACGTCTTTTCTCTAAAATTGGATGGGGACCATACATATTCTTTCATCCCAAAGGTGTCTATCCCCAAATCACTCGCCTATTTTATGTCAATCTCTCTTAAGAACTTAACCCAAATCCAAATGATTGTAACACTCACTTCTCTACTTATCTCTATGGAAAAACATACAAATTTTCTGATACAGACATAGAAAATCTTTTTGGAATGGGTCGAGGAGACTTTATTTGTCCCAAAATTTCATCTCAATCATGGATCATGGCACAAGAATTTACTCCCGAAATATTTTTACCCATGATCATGACTGAACCCCCTCTAAATTTTGTCTTCACCCCATCTTACTACCAACTCACACTTGAGGCCAAAATTTTACATCTTATCATTACATACAATGCGAGACCCAGACCCATCTCTTTTTGAGATATTTTTATATATGTTCTTTTCAGTATATGTATCTCCTTGGTGTATGGTTTTTGTTTCAAGTTGTAGAACAGCATGTTTTGTATAGGTGTTATACGTGTTATGCATGCGGGGGTTCAGCTTAGTTGCCTTGCACGGTTTTTCTCCCCGCGACAACTGCTCGAGTGGTGGGAGCGCGCTCGAGCGGGCTGGTGGCAGAGTGTTGGTCCGTGAGGTGACCGCTCGAGCGATGGTTTGACAGAGATGTATATCGGCAAGGGTCCGCTCGAGTGGTGGTGTCCTGGCTCAAATTTTTATAAAGTCTGGCAGCCTAGATTTTTTGACCAAAACTATCTTTTTCAAGCATATCTCTTTCTCTACACCTTTTCTCTACCTTCTCTCTAGCTTTCGGGAGGGCCCGGGCATAGTTTTTCACGGTCAGATAGCAGATCCTTGCTGTCGGCAATGTGAGCTTCATATCCATCCGGACGGATTCTCGTTCTGACGAGGTTGGATTTTGAGACGTCGAGCTTTTAGCTCTTCGAGGTAGGATCCTAGACTTACTGCCGTTAAAATTGTGTTATATGTAATTATATGTGTTTTTACCGGGTAGAAAATGCATGATTTGTGGTTTTTCATGTTCAAACCTTGGTTTTGGATAAAAGTGGGTTTTACGTCTTTTCTCGATTTTATACATGATCTGAATGTGTTGAGATCTGTGATTTTCAAAAAGAGATTTGAAAACAGGGTATTTTTATGAAAAATATATTTGTGGAGATTTGGAGCAAACCCTTGGGGTTGAGTCTCAGTTTTGTTAGAAATCTGTTGCTACATGCTTGTAAATCTCCATGTGGATGGATTAGACCTCTTTTATACATGCGTTGTAGAACTGTTTTACAGGCTTTCGTAGTTGAGCTACGGTTGAATTTTTAAATATTTTCCATAGATGTACCGTGACAGTGGGTATATGGATGTGGGCTTACATTGCTCCTCGATAGAAGTCCAAAAATGTGCACAGCGTAGGTGCTCTGTACCTTCGGGTTAATCCCCATAAATTGAGTCGATTGCCTCCGTGAATGGCAATATGTGGGTTCTTTGAACCCTCGGGTTTTGAGCCTATAAATTAAGCAGTAGGTGCTTTGTACCTTCGGGCTAATCCTGTAAATTAAGCCGGTTGCCTCCGTCAATGGCGTCGTTGTCGTAACTCCGTATAGAACTTGTCGTTACCGTGCAAGCCTTAAGTGGTGACTAGGGTAATGGGCAGGAGTCTATAGTTGTTGTCTTTGTTTGTGTGGCAGAGTCGGTACATAGGATTACATTTTATCTCTTTCTTCTCGGCTGTGTGACCCGAGTGGAGAATACTATTTTATTACTGCTTTTCCTTAACTGTGGCATGATATCTGTGAGGATGATATGCATAGTTTCAAGGATAGAAAATTGATGGTTTTTTAGAGAAAAACCTTTAGCTCCTATGATTGAGCTTATGTGTGTATGATTGCATAGCCTGCTTTTATAGCTTTACTGTCTATTTTCTATTGGGTTTCGGCTCACTGTGTGGAATTTTTGCTACAAAAACCTTTTTCAGGTGAGCATGTGGAGTTGACCTAGATTTTTGTGGTGGCGGAAGACTAGCTGTAGTTTTTCTATTTTGGCATGTACTTTTACATGTGATGCCTGTTTCAGAAGGCGAGTTTTGTAGGCCTTGGGGCGATATACTTATTCATGTATGAGATTGCATGTTTTCAGTTTATGAGAGTTGAACTGTGGGAATTTTATCCAAATGTTAAATATTTCTGAGTTGATGGTTTTCCAACTGTAAACCCTATTTTCATATAACGTGTTTGGGGCGTGACAACTTGGTATTAGAGCTTTGGGTTCGAATACCTAAGAGCCATGAAAATGAGGGTGCATCACCTTGTGAGGATGTATGTGTGCTTGATTGCATGTGTTCAAGAGTTTTCTTACATAAGCATGATAGCCTGCTTATCATGATGGTTGTGTATACGTGGGTATGTAGGCTGGACCATAGGATTGATTATTCTTGCCTTCGGGCGTTTGGATTAACAAACTTGGGAACCATGTTAGAGACGCATTTCGGGAATGTGATTTCTACCAAGGAATCTAAGCAGGTTGTCCAGAGTGACGAGTCCTTCTTGTTGGTTCTCCTCGGTATGTGAGATGTGATGACATGATCTTAAGTGGCTATGTGTTAGCATGCTTATGTGTTTTATGTCTTTTACGTTAGAAATAACATGTTGTAGGGAAGCTTATCCTGTTATATTGCTTTCGTTTAGCGTTAGGACGAAGCCGAGGTCGAGGCCGTGGCCGTGGTTCTGGCCGAAGGGACGTTCCAATCCCAGATGTTGGGGATGCTAATGCACCCCAAGGACCTGTTGGCGAGAGAGATCTGTTGCGTGAGATGGTCGACTCCATTCAGCAACTGGCTGAGGCCTCTAGGGTAAGAGAGAGTATACCTGAGCCGATGGCGATGGTTGCGATGCGTGAGTTTCGCCGTCTGGACCCTCCTACCTTTTCTGGAGATCCCAACCCCACGGTTGCCACTGAATGGCTGGAGCTAGTCACCAGGATACTAGACACACTTCAGATAAAGGAGGATGATCTGAGGGTTACCTTTGTTGCCTTCTAGTTGAGGGGGAGTGCTCATATGTGGTGGAAGTTTGCCAAGACTATAGTTCGGGGCACGTGGGAGGCATTCACCAAGGCATTTATGGAGAAATACTTTTCGGCGACACTGAGGGATAGCTACAGAGAGGACTTCCTTTTTCTAACGCAGGGGACGATGACTGTGATTGAGTATGAGGCTGAGTTTACTAGCCTATCTCGGTTTGCTTAGGAGATCGTATCTACTGATGAGTTCCGTACGAAGAGGTTCGAGTGGGGTTTGAGGCCCGCTATCTGGGACCGAGTGGCGACATTCAAGATGCAGGTTTTTACAGAGTTGGTGGAGACTGCCATGAAGGTGGAAGACACTCTGAACGAGACGCGCAGAGACAGAGATAGTAGATGTCAATAGCAAGATAGGGAACGTACACAGAGTCAGGGACGCATGGAGAACAAGCATCAACGAACATCTAGTCTAAGCTCTCATCCGGTGGGGTCGTATCCGCCACAGTCTCCTGCATCCATGTCTCCCGTAGCTTCAATGGGAAGGTCGGAGCGTAGAGAGCTTGTTTGTTATAGATGCCAACGGCCAGGGCATCGTGCGGTAGAATGTCAGAGTTCAGCGCCTGTTCAGGCACAGCCACAGTTACAGGCACAGGGAAGGGGGCCAATGGTATGTTTTGAGTGCGGCCAGTCCGGGCACATCCATAGGGACTGTCCCAGAGGAGGGAGTATACGGAGTACAGCTGGAGCACCTGTCACTCCATCCGCCTAGGGACGCCAGTTATCTAGATTCACATAAGGGGGCGCCTCGGTGCAGTCGGGCAGACAGTCGAAAGTTCAGGGCCACAGTAGACAGGCCAGAGCTTATGTTCTTGCAGACCCCAGTTCATCCAGAGCACCGGTCATGTCCGATGCTGCTGCTACCACCTCCATGATTAGAGGTACTCTTCTAGTCTATAGATCATGGGCCAGTGTCCTTATCGACACGGGAGCATCGCATTCATTTATATCATCTGCTTTTGCATCTGCTTTGGGTTTGAAACCAGACTTGTTGGGTAGTATTTTGAGCGTGGAGACCCCAGTCAGTGGGAGTGTGATGTTGAGTCTTATTTGTAGATCCTGTGTGTTGGAGGTCGCCGATCGTTGTTTAGAGTTTGACTTTATCATTCTAGACATGACCATGTTTGATGTCATCCTAGGGATGGATTGGCTGACCACCTATCATACCTTTATCGATTGCGATCGATGGAGGGTAACGATTTGTTCACCGGCTGGAGATTGTTTTTGCTTTGTGGGAGACTGGGATGAGGGTCTGATGTCTTTGCCAAGCGCTGTGCAGAACTAAGGCAATCCGGGTTTCCTCTTTTCATCTCTCATGTTGGATGAGGAGGTTAGAGTTCGAGGAGAGTTACCTCTGTTGGTCTGCGACTATCCAGATGTCTTCCCTGAAGATCTATTTGAGTTACCACCAACCCGCGAGGTAGAGTTCTCTATTGATCTAGTTCCCAGAGCTGCTCTCATATCTATACCGTCCTATCATTTTGCTGACGAACGCACCAGTGACGTTTATGGGTTTGATGAACCAGATCTTCCATCCTTATCTAGACAATTTTGTAGTGGTGTTTATGGATGATATACTTATATATTCACCCACGAGGGAGGCGCACGAGGAACAGCTGCGGATCGTGCTACAGACTTTGAGAGAGCATCGCTTGTATGCGGAGTTCGAGAAGTGCGAGTTCTGGATGTCTGAGGTGAGGTTTCTTGGACATGTAGTGTCGACAGACGGAGTAGCTGTAGATTCGTCGAAGACTAATGCTGTGACAGGTTGGGAGCGACCGAAGAGTATCTTTGAGATTTGCAGTTTTCTGGGTCTGGCAGGCTACTATCGGCGGTTCGTGAGGGATTTTGTGA
This sequence comes from Heliamphora pulchella, assembly GCA_032270985.1. Classification (NCBI taxonomy): domain Eukaryota; kingdom Viridiplantae; phylum Streptophyta; class Magnoliopsida; order Ericales; family Sarraceniaceae; genus Heliamphora; species Heliamphora pulchella. The sequence continues at coordinate 6,739 of JAULJZ010010206.1, read as the reverse complement.
GACTTGCTGCACCGATGATGCGTCTGACGTGGAAGGGAGTTGTGTTTGTTTGGAGTGAGTCCTGTGAGTCAGCATTCCAAGAGATGAAGACGAGGTTGACTAGCGCGCCAGTGTTGATTATCCCAGAGCGAGGCTTGGGGTATACAGTGTAATGTGATGCATCACACGACGGTTTAGGCAGTGTTCCGATGCAGGGAGGTAAGGTTGTGGCCTATGGTTCTCGACAGTTGAAGACGCATGAGAAGAACTACCCGACTCACGATCTGGAGTTGGCAGCCGTGGTCTTTGCCTTGAAGACATGGCGTCACTATCTTTATAGTGAGCATTTTGAGGTTTTCTTTGATCACATGAGCTTAAAATACTTATTTTCGCAGAAGGACTTGAACTTGCGCCAACGACGATGGATGGAGTTGTTAGAGGATTACGATTTTTTTTTACAGTATCATCCAGGGAAGGCCAATGTTGTAGCTAATGCGCTCAGTAGGAGATCTCATAATTCGTTAGTTTCCATAGCTATACGGGAATGGGACATGCTTGGAGAGGTCGATGAGTTTGATCTGTGTCTTGGAGAGACAACGACGAGTGCCACCTTATTTTCAGTGGTTTTGCAGCCTGCATTGATTGCACGAGTGTTAGAGATTTAGCAGACGGATCAGGAGGCTCAGACGATACGAGACCGTGTTGCAAATGGAGAGGATACAGTAGGATGGGTTGTGGGTTCAAACCAGAGTGTGAGATTGGTTGGGAGGTTGTTTGTTCCTGAGTCATACAGTGTGGATATACTACAAGAGTGTCATCATTCTCGCCATACTGTGCATCCAGGAGAAACGAAGATGTATCATGATCTACGTCGTCAGTTCTGTTGAACGAGAATAAAGAGAGATGTGATCCAGTTTGTTTCTCGATGCCTTACCTGTCGAAGGTGAAGGCGGAACACCAGAGGCCAGCGGGCTTGTTACATCCATTGTCGATATCAGAGTGGAAGTGGGAGAACGTCACGATGGACTTTGTGTCAGGACTTCCTCGATCACCTAGAGAACACGATGCCGTATGGGTTATAGTTGATAAGTTGACGAAGTCTGCACATTTTCTCCCCATCCGCATGAAGGATTCAGTACACCAACTAAGTAGGTTGTATGTCAGAGAGATAGTCCGGTTGGATGGAGTGCGAGTGTCTATTGTTTCTGACCGAGATTCGCATTCTACGTCACACTTTTGGCAGAGTCTTCAGGAGGCTTTGGGGACGAACTTGATGTTCAGTACTGCTTTTCACCCCCTGACCGATGGTCAGTCAGAGAGGACCATGCAGATTCTAGAGAATATGTTGAGAGCATACGTACTTTATTTCAGAGGTTCTTGGGAGGATCATCTACCGCTAGCAGAGTTTGCATACAACAATAGCTATCAGTCTAGTATAGGAATGGCACCGTATGAGGCTTTGTGTGGTAGACCGTGTAGGTCACCAGTGTGTTGGACAGATGTGGGAGAGACCACAGTCTTAGGACCCGACTTGGTGCGGGAGACGACGGAGAAGATTGCAGTGATTCGCCAGCGTTTAGTGATAGCGCAGAGCCGTCAGAAGAGTTATGCAGATCAGAGGAGGAGACCGTTGGAGTTTGTAGTGAGAGATCATGTGTTCTTGAAGGTCTCGCCACGTAGAGGTTTGATGAGGTTTGGTTGTAACGGGAAGCTATTACCGCATTTCATTGGACCATTTGAAATCCTTGACAGGGTTGGAGAGGTTGCATATCGTTTAGCTTTGCCACCTCCATTTGCATATGTGCATAACATATTCCATGTTTCTATGCTTCGGAGATACGAGCCTGATCCTTCACATGTGCTTGATTGGGCAGAGCTACGAGTTGATACAGATGCCAGTTATGAGGAGCGTCCAGTAAAGATTCTTGATACGAAGGAGCAAGTGTTGAGAGGCAGAACAATTGCCTATGTCAAGGTCCTTTGGCATCATCACGGGGTTGAAGAAGCGACGTAGGAGCTTGAGTCTAGAATGCATGTTAGATATCCGGATATGTTTACCTCGTGACCTTGTAGCAAATTTTGGGAGCAAAATTCCTTAAGGGGGGAGAGTTGTGAAACCCAGACCCATCTCTTTTTGAGATATTTTTATATATGTTCCTTTCAGTATATGTATCTCCTTGGTGATTGGTTAATGTTTCAAGTTGTAGAACATCATGTTTTGTATAGGTGTTATACGTGTTATGCATGCGGGGGTTCGGCTTGGTTTCCTTGCACGGTTTTTCTCCCAGCAACGACTGCTCAAGCGGTGGGAGCGCGCTCGAGCGGGCTGGTGGAAGAGTGTTGGTTCGAGAGGTGACCGCTCGAGCGGTGGTTGGGCGCTCGAGCGGTGGTTTGGCAGAGATGTATGTCGGCAAGGGTTCGCTTGACCGGTGGTTGGGTGCTTGAGCGGTGGTGTCCTGGCGCGAATTTTTATAAAGTCTAGCAGCCTAGATTTTTGGAGCAAAAATCTCTTTTTCAAGCATATCTCTTTCTCTACACTTTTTCTTTGCCTTCTCTCTAGGTTTTGGGAGGGCCCGGGCTTAGTTTTTCACAGTCGGATAGCAGATCCTTGTTGTCGGCGACGTGGGCTTCATATCCATCCAGACGGATTCTCGTTTTGACGAGGTTGGATTTTGAGATGTCGAGCTTTTAGCTCTCCGAGGTAGGATCCTAGACTTACTGTTGTTAAAAGGGTGTTATATGTAATTATATGTGTTTTCACGTGATAGAAAATGCATGATTTGTGGGTTTTCATGTTCAAACCTTGGTTTTGGGTAAAAGTTGATTTTATGCCTTTTCTTGGTTTTATACATGATCCGGATGTGTTGAGATTCGTGATTTTCAAAAGGAGATTTGAAAACGGGGTGTTTTTATGAAAAACATGTTCGTGGAGGTTTGGAGCTAACCCTTGGGGTTCAGTCTTAATTTTGTTAGAAATCTATTGCTACATGCTTGTAGATCTCCATGTGGATGGATTTGATCTCTTTTATACATGCAATGTAGAACTGTTTTACGGGTTTTTGTAGTTGAGCTACAATTGGGTTTTTAAATGTTTTTCATAGATGTACCGTGACAGTAGGTATGTGAATGTGGGCTTACATTGCTCCTCGATGGAAGTCTGAAAACGTGCACAGCGTAGGTGCTTTGTACCTTCGGGTTAATCCCCGTAAATTGAGTCGGTTGCCTCCGTGAATGGCAATATGTGGGTGCTTTGGACCCTCGAGTTTTGGGCCTGTAAATTAAGTAGTAGGTGCTTTGTACCTTTGGGCTAGTCCTGTAAATTAAGCCGGTTGCCTCCGTCAATAGCTTCGTTGTCATAACTCCGTATAGAACTTGTCGTTACCGAGCAGGCCTTAAGTGGTGACTAGGGTAATGGACAGAAGTTTATAGTTGTTACCTTTTTCTATGTGGCTGAGTCGGTACATAGGATTACATTTTATCTCTTTCTCCTCGACTGTATGACCTGAGTGGAGAATACTGTTTTGTTACTGCTTTCCCTTAACTATGGCATGATCTCTGTGAGGATGATATGCATAGTTTCAAGGATGGAAAACTAATGGTTTTTGAGAGGAAAACCTTTAGCTCCTGTGAGTGAGCTTATGTGTGTATGATTGCATAGCCTGCTTTATAGCTTTACTGTCTATTTTCTATTGGGCTTTGGCTCACAGTGTGGAATTTTTGCTATAAAAACCTTTTTCAGGTGAGCATGTGGAGTTGACCTAGATTCTTGTGGTGGCAAAAGACTAGCTGTAATTTTCCTGTTTTGGCATGTACTTTTACATGTGATGCCTGTTTCAGAGGGCGAGTTTTGTACGCCTTGGGGCAATATACTTATTTATGTATGAGATTGCATGTTTTCAGTTTATGAGAGTTGAACTGTGAAAATTTTATCCAAATGTTAAATATTTTTGAGTTGATGGTTTTCCAACTGTAAATTCTATTTTCATAGAAGGAGTTTGAGTGGGCTTTCGCGTGACCTTGGTGTTTGGGGCGTGACATACAACATATTGCCTCGTAGTGGATCTCGCACTTATATTTCCTATCTTGATTGCTTCATTTTATGGTGCATTTACATGAAAAAATTCCTCGACCTTCAATCTCTCATATGTCAATGGATGCTTTCGAAAGAAAGTACCAAAAGACATACTCTTCCTTATGGAGGTTTTCTCACACCTCTTTTTGAGTCTTTTGGTTTTTCCCCATCTCCTTCCAATTTTACTCCACCCAAAAACTCTAACTTTCTTACCGCCACCACTTTAAAGCAAATGGGTTATGGTTTACAAAATGGACAATGGCTACCCAAAAATCCTAGGCAAGCTCCTCAAGTAGTGCAAGATCGTGAAGGTGAAGAGGATGAGGATGCAGCCTATGCACAGGCCGATGCACCTTCTCCTCATGCTCCATCAGTACTTTCATCTGCTTCTACCACCGCTGATGACACTACTCTTGTCACACGCTCTTTTTTAAAGAAACAGGTCAAATCCTTTTCCAAAAGTGTTGATAAAAAGCTTGCTAGAATCAGCTCCCGCCTCACTCGCATCGAGGATGCCCTAGGCATTCATCCCTATGACGCTACTTCACCTAAGGATGATGGTGATGGCGATGACGACGAGGTTCCCTCTAGCTCCACTTCTTTTTTATCATGACAAAATAGGGGAGAACCAAGTGAGAAAAAAGGAAGGAAAGCATCTTTATCTTCTTAATTATCTTTTGGAGAGCATTATTTTGGATCATGTACTTATGCTACTCTTATACTCTTAGTTTTTTTAATATTATTTATCTTATGATCATGCTTGGATATTATTAATGGATGGTATTATGTTTATGAATGGTTTACCATATAATTGATATTGGATATTTGAATGGATATATGCATATTACTAATTCAATCTTATATTCAAATGAATGATTGAAAAGGGCTTAACATTTGAAAAGATCCTTCAAAATGGGAAAATATTTTTTGGAACAAGTCGTATGAATGAAATGAAATTCAATATCTTCACAATTATGCATATTGAAAGGGGGAGTTATTCAACTCTCAAATATCATTATTTCATGCTTATTGATAGGGAGAGATTTATCTAAGCTTTCCTACATTATTTTGCTCAATGTTTGTCATAATAAAAAATAGGGAGATTGTTGGCCTAACAAGGCTTCAATAACTGATTTTGATGATAACAAACCTATGTATCTAATTGTGCAAATTGAGATTATTTATAGAAAATATATGCTTAGCACAATTCAAGATACAAATTGAAAGCCATGAAGCATAATTTCAAATCAAACTCTTTGGCGACAAGGTTTTGGAACAAATGCAAGAGTTGAGATATTGAAGGATTGAAGAACAAATTGAAAATTTTATTTTTAGGATTTATGTACATTTACAAATCTCATGAATATTACCTTTGAAGCTCATAGGATTTCTAAAAGTCTTAAAAATATTTTTCAAAACAAAAAGTGATCAAAATATTTTGAAAACATAAAAATCTAAATTTTTAAGTGTCCAGTCGACTGAGGCTTTATATCCAAGCGACTCATTGAACTGCCAAATATGTATTTTCATATCTAAAACAGTTCAGTCAACTGACCCTTGAGGTCCAGTCGACTGAAGTCAAGTCCAGTCGACCGAACTAGTTAAAATTCAAATTTTTGCTGAAAACGGCTAGTTTGACATTACCGTATTTAGCTCAACGGCTTGTCTGATTTTGAGGCCTATAAATAGAGCCCTTGAGCACTTGTTTCATTCACTCAAAGCCTCTCAATCATTCTCTCATATACACTCTTTTAGTGCTTCAAATTCTTGAGTTTTTCATTCATATTTTTGAGAGAAAAGAAATACTAGATTTTTCTTTGAGCTTCATTGTTATATTCCATTGAGAAGTGAGTTAGTGTTTCATTGTTTGTACTCATCTGCTCATTGTAGGAGCAAATCCTTTGTAGACATTTCTCTTGTTGTTGCATTGTATTTGAGAAAGGCGTTTCTCAAAAGAGGCTAATCCGCCTACAGGGATTGGATTGCTTGAGAATGGTACATTCTCAAGAGAGGCCACTCCGCCTAGACTAAGGAGTGAGGCTCCTCCGCCTATTGAAGGAGAGGTAGTAAGAGATCCTCATAACGATTGGCTTGAGGCAAAGACGTAGGCCGTTGCGCCGAACTTTGTAAAAATTGTGGCGTTCTTCTTCTAGCTTGCTCATTTATTTTATTTACTTTATTATATTGTTGATTGTCATTGCTTCACATACACTTGCATTTGAATCATTTATTTCATGCATCCTTTAATTTTTAAAACTAGAAAGTTTTGAATTCTGTCATTTCACTTTGCAAGAATATTGTCAAATTAAAATATTCTTGTATCTTAATTTAGAAGTCATATTTGAAAAGTATTAAACTTAAAAGTTGTACTTGTATTTTTAAACCAAGAAAAGTTGAATCTAGTTAAGAAGAATGTTTAAATATTGTGAATTTAAATTGAAGTACATTTACATTTTAATCTCCAAACGAAAAGGGCTTTAAATATTAACATCTTCATTTGCTCTTAAATCTTTTTGAATCTTTATTTTTTTTGTCAATTAAAAACTACTTGTGTTTTAATTTTTTTAACAAGAAGTCATACCTAAAAATATATTTGTCTACTAATACATCATGCTTATAAGTGAACTAAAAGTTATACTTGACTTCTTATACTTAAATAATTTTTTAAAAATCTAATTCACACCACCC
>JAULJZ010010195.1:0-16482 GCA_032270985.1 Heliamphora pulchella | reverse complement strand
AGATCAACTTGAAACATAGTTAGGGTGTTAAAGCATTTGATCAATTCATGTTGACATACTTGATAAGATTCAAGTATGCATTGCCTCAAGTGTTTTGACTTGAATTTCAATTGAGATCAACACAGAAGAAAAATTCTACTTAAAGAATTCTTAAGTGTTTAAATCTTTTGAGATACAAGTCATACCTTTTTGGCTAAGGTGTCAACCTTAATTGTTCAAAATGAGTTAACACTTTCATTTTGAAAATAAGAAATATTATCCAATTAAAGACATTTATTTATAGGAAATGAATTATGAAAATAATCCAAATCAATTAAAGAAGCTCTTGGGCTAACAATATATTTAAAAATTAAATTTTATTTTATTTAATAGCTAAAATTATGTTTACTTTTTCTCTCCCTTAAACTGTTTTACATGAAAAAATAGCAGGAGGCAAATTATCAAAAATACATCTTTTAATATATATGTATACATAAATGACCAAACAATATAGTTAATTTTATAAAAAAAAATTTAATTGAAAAATTCATAAAAAAATTGTATTCAAAGTACCTTTAAACACGTCTAATTGCTCATATAAAACAATATAACCTAAATCTAATAAATAGTATAATGGCAGGCCAGCCCAAGGTTATATATGCCCACGAAAGCCATGATTTTAAATTTCAAATTTCGAACTTTATTTTAAAGTAGTGGCAAAGTATTTTGGTTCCTTTATATGGAATAAAAAGTCCACTTTGGTGGTCTAAATTATAAAGGGTTCAAGAGATTTATTTTTAGAGTTGAAAGTATCAAATGTTTTTTTACTAAAAAAAAATTATATAAAGAAGTCACTTAAAGTGCATAATTATTTGAAAGCAATGAAAGGTTTTTTTTTTTTCGAATACATGAATTGCTTATAAAACTCTTTTGACTATACCAATTACACTTGTCTCTGAAGAATAAGCGTTTCAAAAAATGAAGTTGATCGAACTTATCTCTCATCAACTATATTTATCTATTGAGAAATATATAGTGAGTGAACAATATTATATAAGTTTAATTAATACATTTGCAACTAAAAATACAAGAAGAGTAATTTTCAAGTGATATATTTGAATTATGGTAGTGATAAATATTAATTTTTGTAGTTTACCTTTTTGTAATTAATATATTTTTATTTGATTTTTTCTTTTGAATCTTTAGTTCTTACTATTTGTACAAATATATAAAGTGACCTATTTTAAAATTCAAAAAATTAGTCTTAGGCCCTTAAAGTAATGTCGGTTTTGTTTTTCATCTATCATAAAAAAAATTTAACGCGCGAGATTCAGTTGGACGCTTGAACAAATAAATTTATCTGTACAATTTTCAAAACATACAGATAAATTTATCTGTATAAAAAATACTGTACATTTTCAAAACTCGTGTAAAGTATACAGATAAATTTATCCGTCTTGTATAAATAAGTAAACAGATAAATTTAACTGTATGAAAAATATTGTGCCTTTTCAAAATACGTATAAAGTACACAAATAAATTTATCTGTTTTGTATAAATAAGAAAATAGATAAATTTATCTGTCAAATTACACTTGTTTCACTAAACAGATAAATTTATCTGTCTAACATTTGTCAATACTAGAAAGGAACATATAAATTCATCTGTCTAACAAATTGTACTTATTTTACGAAACAGATAAATTTATCTATTACTTGTACTTATTTGATTTAACAGATAAATTTATCTGTTTAACATTTGTTAATACTAGAAAAGAACGACAGATAAATTTATCTGTATGCATTACATATAAATTTATCAATTTGTGTTAAATTTATCTGTGTTGTAGGCGATTGGATCTCGCACGTTAAAAATTTTGTTGATGAATCGCGTGCGTTACAACTTATTTTTTAAAATTTTTGACTGAAAGCCTCTTTAAAATTTTACTTTGGACCCCGTAAAATTAAGTCCACGCTGGCTGGTATAACTTAAACCTAAACCCAATAATCTTGGTCCATTCGAAATTATTGCCTATTTATTTATTTTTATTTTTAATAAAAAAAATTGTATATTTTGATCAAATTATTAAACTTTTTTGTCTTTTCTCATTAAAGTGAGTCGAAAAAATAAAAGTTTTGATCAAAATATAAAAATCACTTAGAAAAGACAAAAATAAGGTGAAATAAGCCATCAGTGAAATTACATGTTACTTATTTTCGTTTTTAATAAATTTTTTTATTTTTTATTAAACATGTTTAGCTTTTCAATTATTTTCATCAAGTCCATTTGAAAAAACAAAAAATTCTAATTTGATGATGATAGGGCTGATCAACCCAATTAACCCCAGATGGAGATTAGAATGGTTTCAAGAGATTTCACTGAACAAGGAGAATCCCGGTCAGCTAGAAAAGTGAATGCAAGTCGCCTAAAAAGAGAAGAGGAAAGTGGCACCAAAGAGAAAACCTCTTGGCCGAAATCACAAGCAGTGGAGAAACTCGTGATCTTCTTCTCAGAGGAGGATTGCCGTGAGGTTCAGTACCCCCATGATGACCCCATCGTCATTAGCTTGCTGATCAGTAACCATATGGTACGGAAGGTACTCGTAGATAACAAAAACTCAGCAGATATTCTCTTCGCCAGCACTTTTGATTAACTGATATTGGAAGGAACATAATAACGCCTATGTTGTCTCCACTAGTTGGCTTTGCCAGTAACAGGGTATACCCCTTAGGCTCGATCCAATTTCCTGTCACCATTGGAGATGGAGTTATTAAGTTATCAAAGATGGTGACATTTCTTGTGGTGGACAGCCTAACAGCATACAATGTAATTTTAGGAAAGACGGTTCTCAACAACTTCAGAACTATAACTTCTACATATCATCTTCTAGTTAAATTTCCAACTGAACAAGAGATAGGTCATGTGAGAGGTAATATGATATCGACAAGAGAGCATTACGTTACATCTCCGAAGGAATACAAGCCAAAGGAGACATTACACATCGAAGAAATAGAGGTCAGAAACGAAGATGAGTTGAAAAGAGTGGATCGTTCCAGAAATCTTGCACCGTCAAAATAAAAAAATAAAAAAATATAACAATAAGTAAAATTCTCATAATTTAACCCAAAGAAGGCCAATATGAAAAGAACAAGAGCATAATAATGGTGACTGCATGGCGTCATATGAGCCAACATAGGCAGTGGACAAAATTCAACAAACACAAACAAATTGCGCCTTAAAGCTTACAAAATGAATCTGGGTTCAAGTTATTATGATTTTTTTTTATTTAGTTAGATTCAAGTTATTATTATTTGTTTTTTTCATTTTTCGTTTTATTTTTTTAGTTATTTATTTTATACCATACCAGCCGAATTCTCACAATGCAATAATGCATTAGTAAATTGGGATACTTGACGAATCGGTTCCTTACACACCGACTAATGTTTTGGGTTGTCTCGGTCGGCTTGAATACTTGGGCGATCAAAAAAGTCAAATGGCTTTATTTTTTGAGTTTCTTTATTTTTTATATTTTGATTCAAAAATTTTATTGTTTTAATTTTTCAAAACGAGAGAAATATAAAAAGTATGTTTGCTTGGACCGATAAAAAAAATTCACTAAAAACGAAAAAAAATCAAAATACTTTTTGAGTTGCCTTTCTTTGTCTTATTTGATTTTTTTGTGAGAAGTATTTACTTTTTTGATTCCTCATATTAAAAAATTTATTTACTTTTTCTAAATTCATTTAGACTAATATTAAAAAGTATTTACTAAATATAAAAAAATCATATAAAACTATATCTAACACACGCTTAATTATTAATTTTTCCAAAATGTAGAATTTAAAGAATTTCTTCAATAATGAATGATCACAATTCTCCTTTGGAATATGAACGGGTTTTTGTTTTCTATTTTTTTATTTTTTTAGATATCAATTTATCTAATGCTTCGAAGCAAAGCGGCAGCTGTTCAAATATATTAATCTTAATATTCAGGATTTTTTTATCAAGATTCATGAATTTAATTTCATACTTAGTACGAAAGATTTAAAGTTCTGTTTGTTTCGATAGAAAATATTTTTAATTTTTTTTTTCATTTTTGGTGCTTGGAAAGTTAAAAATTAAAAATCAACGAAAAATATTTTTTGAAAGTCAATAAAAAATAAGTTGATTTTGATGAAAAACATTTTTCACTTTTTGTGGTAAAAAATATTTTCTACACTTACCATTCCACCAGTGTCATCACTGTAAGGGGGACGGGGTCAAGGTCGGAGACCGAGACTGGGGGTTGGAGGCCGATGGTCAGGGAATCGAGGGGTTGGGGGTCGAGGTCGAGGGTCGAAAGCGAGGGTCATGGATCGAGGGTTCAATGATCTAAGGTCCAGAGGTTAAGGGTCTAGGGTCTGAAATTTGGGATCGGTATCCTAGAGGCTCGAGGCTCAAGGCTCGAGGCTCGAGGCTCGAGGCTCGAGGTTCGAGGTTCAATGTTTTGGTTCAGGGTTTCGGTTCGAGGGCGGGGTCGAGAGTTCAAGGGTTTAGAGTTGGGGTCCAGAGTTTGTGGGTCTAGGGTCAGAAATCTGGGGTTGAAAATATTTTTCATGTATCAGCTGAACACTAGAAAATAAAAATAGTAAAATGATTTTTTTACAGTTCAGAGTGTGTGGGTCTAAGGTTGTGGTCGAAAATCTCGGGTTAAAAATATTTTTCATGTATCAACTGAACACTAGAAAATAAAAACAGTAAAATAATATTTTTGTAGTTCGGAGTCTGTGGGTCTAGGGTCGAGGTCGGAAATCTCGAGTTAAAAATATTTTTCATACATAAGCCGAATACTGTAAAATAAAAATAATAAAATAATTTTTTTACAATAATATTTTACATAAAAAATATTTTTTTTTTATGTTGAAACGAACATAGGCTTAATCAAACATACCCCTAGAGGAAAGAAAATAAGAAAACCCACTAGTGGCAAATTCCATCCTAGATATGTCTCTAACTAGCTTTTTGTTTTTTTTTTCCTCCCCCCTCAAATGAAAGGGAAAATGTAAGAAAAAGCCCAAACACATGTTGAAAGTTTCCTATCTACTCACAACAGATACCACCACCAAACTAAACAAACTCCAACCAATCTCAAAGATCCGATACCCCAAACTTTTCAAACAAACTAGTTACAAGAAAACAAGGTGGTGGTGGTGGTGGTGGTGGTGGTTGTTGAAGACCACGGGGATGACGGCGACAAGGACGAAGAAGGAGGAGGAGGAGAAGTCATAACCTCCTTCTCTTTCTCCTCCTCATCCACCAACATCTCAGCCTCCTCGGCCAAGTCGGCCGTGGCGTCAAAAAGGCTATCGGGGTTGAAACTAAAGTTTTCAATCGACGGTCCATCAAAAATGAAGTCGATGCTATCCTCAAAACCCGTGTCATCAAACAAGTCCGGCAGCTCCCCTGCTTTCCCGAAGGGGATGTCGGGAACTGGAAGCGAATTGAACACGGTATCCAAACAGAGGCTCCAGGGGTGGTCGTGGTCGTGGTCGTGGTCGTGCCCAGAGTCCATCCCCACGATTTCGATCGAACCCATGGAAGAAGGGAGCTCTAAGGTTGGCGGTTGGGATCGGACCAATATTTGCTCTTCTTCTCCTTGATCTTCTTGGTGTTGAACCCCATGGTCTTCTGTGGAGGAGTTGGGATTTGGTTGATGGGGGAGGTGCTGCTGCTGCTGCTGCTGATGATGATGACCATTATCTGGTAGGACTTTCTTTGGCAGGCGGCCTGCATAGATGCTGATGTCAAAGTTGGTCACTGCATTTGATCCTCTGTACTCTATGGCTGCCATGTCATATGCTGCTGCTGCTTCTTCCTGAGTGCCTTCAAGAGCCATTCAAAATCAAAACAGAACAAACAGAGCAACTATATAGATCATGAAAGTAGTGTACTCGAGATCTTTTCAAGACCAACGAACCCTCTAGACTAATTTTGTGGATTTAAAATGGGTCCAAAACAATGCTTTGACCCGTTCATCTCGTAGGTCTCACATAAAAGGGTCTTGCACGAAAGATTATTTTTGCAAAAATTCAAATTAACTGAATATATGTAAACAAACTAGTTTGTTTACATACCTATTCATGTCCAATCAAATTGAATGTTTACATGGATGATTTTTTTACCAAGCCCTATGAGATGAACAGTTCAAATCATCGCTGTGCGTCCACATTAGACCCCCAAAAGAGTCTTGAGGGGTCTTAAGATTTTGAGATTTATTAATATTGAGGGGAGCTTGTCCCATAAATGTAACAATATAGATAGATGGATAGATAGAATGAATGAACGAATTTCCAAATATAATGAAATAGATTGAGTGGTTTACTCTTGTCCTCGGTTTTTTCGTGTGTTTGGAAGAATGAATCAAAAATTCGCAACATGTTTCAAACTAACCAAAACTTCTCTGTGGATCACCCTAATTATGGATGACAAAATAATGACAACTTGATCTATAATTAATTTGATGTGTGCCCACTTAATCCAATATTACATGAGAATTTCCAGAAAAAAGATAAAGCACCACAAATTGGGTTAAATTTGGGGTTTTTTTTTCTTCCCTGTTTGACTTTAAATTAACTAAGTAAAAAGTTCATTTCATTAAAAAGTGACTTTATGTTATACAAAAAATATATCAACCATTGATTGTTTTTAAACTTCAAGTAAAAAGGCTAAAAATCAGTTTTAAACCGGTTTTCAAATGAAGCTTAAGTTTTATTTCTTTTATGAATACAAATAAATGACACAAACCAATTACAAAAAGTGAGATTTTATCCATCTTCACGTGCGTGGGACTCCCAAAGTGAATCTCATAAACATGTGAATAGCTGGGATTATTTTTCTATGATACTTCACAGTCATTTTTCTTTGTTTTTAAAATTTTATCACCTAAAGTTAAAAGACTAAGTTTGGATGATAGTAATCTTGAAAGAAATGAGAATGTGATTTTGAATCTTTATTATTCTTATATTTACAACAAATAGGAAAACAAACACAATTCTTAATTACTTACTGAACTTGGGATCAAATTTTTAAATCAAGTACAAATTTGATATCCACATTTCTATGGTAATCTTAAATTTCAAGACTCAATTCGTAAAAATAAAAAATAAAAAATCTAAACCCTAATGAACTTCTTAAAAATGATACTCTCTAATAAAATTCTTAAATTAATCTAAATTTAAATGGGATTTCAAATACTTCTGCTGAAGTTACCACTGATGATGTGATTAAAAAGTGGGTGCCAAACAAGGTTTTAAATATATTATTCATTTCATTCTATTGATGGGTCCTAGCACCAAAAAGCATATACATAGGGTTATGTCAACTTACGTACGTCCCGTTGTTTAAAGATTAGGTACACCACGCCACCTGTCATCCCCTATTTCCATAGAGGAGAGATAAAGTCATTACGTATTGTGTTGATCAATACGTATTGGAATTTTTGATCTCTGAATCAATGTATTGGCCAATAGTGTTCGATATATAATCGTATCACCTATGCTAATACCGGAACCACGATTTAGAACCTTAGTACCAAATAACCGTATCACCAATACTAATACTGAAACCGCAAATTACAACCTTGGAGCCAAATAGCCTCCAATATTGTTCAACCATTCAAATATGACTATACTTGTCGCACACGTAGGTGCGCCTATCTGACCCACCCAAAAAATTAATTTCAAGATTTACAAAACATGCAGATTACAGATCATTGTAGAAATATTGTCTGTTCATCAGAACATTATAGAAATAAGTGACAGCTATTCCATTGGTGTTAATGGGTACTTTCTGGAAATTGGGTATCCCCATTAAATTGTCAATAACTCTGTACCACTTAAGCCAGTTTTTACTTAGTCACAACAAGATATGATGTGAGTCCAGTTGACTCAATTGTGATCTTAAAACTTAGTTGGAACCATTCATTCTTTGGGACTCGTCGTTGAGTAGATAATGCGTTTAAAAAGCAAGGTTAATTGAACATCGGTAGCCATATAATCCAGGCAGATTTGTTTTGAAAAAAATTACCGCTTTATAGGATTTTAAAAATAAAGTATAAGACAAATGGGTCTGGATCACATGGATACTAATGTCCGATTAAGCCGATTTTTTATGTAAACAACCTACTTGACAAGTCGAGAATAATGCACGGTTCCAATAAAATTGCAGGAATCCAATTAAATCCGAATAAGACTCACAACACATCATGTGGCACAAGAGGCTCCCCATCTCAACTTAAATGCGACTCGCTTATAAATAGGGTGAGATTAGTATGAAAACTTAAATGATGCATTAAATGCAAGGTATTTTTAAAATTATAAATTTGACAGTAGTTTTGCATTAACAACTATACACTTTAAAAAAGTAAGTATTCAAACTTTTCAATTTCATCAAAGAATTGGAAAACAGTATGTATTGTGGAGTCGATAGACCAAAATCTGCACATTATACAATTTTACAGTGAAAAATGAAAATCTAGCTGCAAGAAAAAAACTATTCGGTGCCGCAGGGGCAAGGCCATGTGGTGACCAAAACTCCTCGATACCATACGTTCACGTGGGTCTCCTATATTTATAGGGTTGGATCCCACATATCGTGTGGCGACCCCATTGGCATCTTTTTGGGAAATCCGATGGGTCTAGGAGCAATTTTTGCAATATGCAAATGAGGTTATTTGTTATGTCAAGCATTTTTTTGAGCGTGATTGATTGATGAAGTAAGACTAACCACTTTTATATTGATATTTTTTCCTACGTGTTCGTCATTGCTTAACTTTTGGCTTTTAATTTATATTTCAGCAAAAAGCTAAGAATATCTAAACGAGTTTGTTTATAACTTTTTGCTATATAAATTCGCAAAGACAAAACTTACTACTTTAAGCTGTAAGGTTTACAATCTCAACAAATACTTATAACTTCTGTTTAAAATTATAATTACATTTTTTAAGTATAATCTATAAGTTCAAAAATTCAGCTACACCAAACCCGAGAAAAGGCCATTTAATTGATGGTAGAGTACCACTTGGCATGCCTAGTGGTGGTCCTCTTCTATATGAAAACTTTGGTTGAACATACAGGCACGAAAGTTGCACAATGACCTACTCACATAACTAACACCGCATTTGACGATTAGAGCATGTAGTAGCAAGCAAAATATAAAAGAGTAAATGAGTAATTGTAAGCAGGCTCAGCTCATAAAAGCAATAGGATTGAAGAGTTCTTACTGTATGTTCCCAAGTACAAATATTTGTTTCCAAGAACCCGTCCAATTCGTGCCTCCCATCTCCCATTGTGATGGTGCCTGTCAAATGTCAATTATAAGTTATTGTTTTTAATTAATTTCCCAGCACAGATACAAACTAGAAGAGGCTATTATACCACCATGGATTAGTTTCATACCAAATTTTTGAGTGTGTTATGGCATAATATGTCAAGTAATGGTAAATGCTATATACACCTTCGATTTCCCTTCAACTGAAAGAAATTTGTTCACTCACACTTGAAGTAGGTGAACAATGCCCTCCACTCTCATTGGTAGGGAGGGTGTAGTGTCCATATAACCAATACACTTTTTGGTGGGACCCTACAGTTTCTCTACCAATGAGAGTAAAGAGTATTGGTCACCTACCTTGGATGTGGGTGAAAAAAAATTTGTTCTCCATTTCCACAATACACACACGGATCAAGGAGTTCCTACCGAGGAGAGAAAGGAGATGTGAACGGGACCAACTTGACCATGAGAGCATTACTAAATTAATGTTTTGGTCAGGGCAATGGGAATGGGTTACCTTGCCACACCACGGTACTTAGACACGCCCCTGGAAAATCCGCTGCTCTGCCGTCGCAGCGAAGCTAGATACTCTTCCTTAGACAGCTTCTGCATTTCCTCAAGCTCCTTGGTGTATGTGTCAATCTGCATTTTTCAGCAAATTAAGCTAAATGAAGAATGAACTTCAAGAAAATAATTGTGCACAAACAATGTAAATTGCGAACTTACTGACCGAAATGATTATGAAAAGGGAAGAAGAGTACCGGGAAATTCAATGTAGTGCCGGTCCCCCAGTACTTAAGGGCTGCAAGATCATAGGTATGAGCCGCGGCTCCCTCATTATCATAGGCCCCTACATTTAATTATTGATGACAATGAAAATTTTAGAAGACGTGCTCAAGGGAATGAGTACTCTAATCAGTCGGCTATATATGCATTGATAAGGTAACAAAGTCAATTTATTATGTGAAAATGGCACTCAAGTTGTCAATGTTACAATGGCCTTATTGGTTTACTCACTTAAAAGTCAATTCTAAAGTGTGTGTTTGACATTTCTGAAACTAGTATATTATAAATTATAGTTTGTAGCAGAAATTGTGAGAATTTAATATAAATCATAACTTGTAGCTAAAATAGATAAAAAAAGTTATAAGTTGTAGCAGAAATTATAAGTATTTAGAAAAACTTGTAATTTATAATTAAAATTAGTAGCAATAAGTTAAAAACTACTAACATTAACTTTGCCAAACACCCCCTAAACCTTTCTACAAAAAAGTTTAAAACACTAAATGGTCAAATTGTTATTCTTTTTTGTATTATCAGGTTAAATTAATTTTTTAACAAAAAATATATTTTTGTTTATTTAGTTTAAATTATAAAAAAAGAATCGACCTAAAGCGGGTTACCAAACAAGGCGAATGATCTACTGAGATTTTTGGAAATTAATCTTGTCTGCGGTTATTATTGAAAACCATTAGTTTTTTTAAATAAAAAAAACAGAATTATATAATTACAAGAACAGGAAAAAAAACAGTGAAATTAAGAAAGAGAGAGAACAGGAAAAAAAAACAGTGAAATTAAGAGAGAGAGAGGATGAACTTACCCAAATAAACTATTGGCAATGACAAAAGCGTGTGATGGCGTTGGCAATGACAGGGAACAAACATCAAAGAACAAAACAGAGTGTTTCAGAACCCAAAACCCAGCACTAAACCACAGTCAGCTATATATATATATATATTGAAAATAATAAAATAAACAGAGATTTCAGATCTCCTTGATTCTGCCCTCCTTTTTCAAAAAATAAAATAAAATAAAAAATTATATTTTCTTTTCAAGGTACCAAAAGCAAATCTAAGTTATAAGTTAAAGATATTCACTTTGTCGTCCTTTCTTGTTTTGAATGCTATTCCAGGAGCTCTTATCCCACAGGTGAGCCTCGTACCTCCCCGTCCATCTGTGCCTGTGAATGTCACTCATCATCATCATCATCATCATCATCAACCCAAAATCCCACGCATGCAAATGCAGAAACAAACCCACTAATTAAAATTGATACAAAAACTAATCTCAAAGAATTAATAGCACGAAGACAGAGAGAGAGAGAGAGAGAGAGAGCGCTATACATATATATATATATATATACATATACCTGGTGACTCCTCTGTAAATGGAGCTTCTTCTGGAAGAATTGGAAGTCTCCCCATTAGAGGGGGAGTTGTGTGGGTTGAGAATTTTCTTAGCTCTGGAACGCTTGATCTTGGGCTTGGGCTTGTGTGATTGATGGGGACGAAGATTAGAGTGATCAACGCAGGAAGAAGATGAAGAAGAGCATGAAGAAGAAGGTGATCTCTTCATGGGAGCTCTTGCTTGCTACCCGGCTTTTTCTCTCCTCCTCAATTGACAACGAAATGTGGGTATAGAAAGAGAGAGATGGAGGTGGGTAGGTGTCTAAAGACTCTTAAAGGCTGGTTTTTTGGTTACCTAAAGTGGTTTACCAACACATGGAGTTACCAGGAAGAAGAAAGGGAAGGTTTGAGGTGGTGGTTTTAATAAATAAATAAAAAAAAAATCAAAGGGTTAACCATGGGTTAAAGTTTAGAGGTGGGTTAATTAACCTGGATGGGTTAGTTTAAGTACCCAACACTTGGCTCAAGTGGCGGCCATGCTACCAATGGGATTTCTTCTCAACTCTGCCCATCTACGTTTTCAGGAATCTCTCACAAAAAAAGGAGTAATTATTTAGTAATTCTGCTGTATAGTTATTTACGTCATATTTTTATTAAATTTTAAAAAAAATTAAATTCTTTTTAAGAGTAATTATTTGATACTTTCGAAGTATTATGTAATAAGTCAACGTAGTACTCCTACTAAATATAGTTGTGACAAATTTTACGATAGAAATATAATGACTAATTTTTATTAGGTGATTAAAAAATAAATAATGTGACAAACATTATATAAATTACAATTATTAATTTACTAAAAGTACTATTTTTCCTTTCCCTCTTCATGCAGGTTGTAAATACATGTCAACTAAGCATAAATTCATCTTATGCGCTATATTTTAATTATAAAAATATTAAAATAGAATTTTTAGAATTTTTTATTTATTTAAAAATTCTTACAATTAGATTTGGAGAAATAATCACTTAGAGAATAAGAATTAAGAAATTATTCTAACTAGAAAAATAAAAATAAAATACTCAAATACTTATTTTTAAAATTTTTATTTTTGTACATGCCACTACAATAGTTAAATTCAACTTATCAGTTAAATTAGCTTTAATTGTATACTAATTAATTACAAAATAATATATTCATCAATATTTCAAAATAATATCATTTTAGAATTTATGATTTTTTTCAAAAACGGTAAGTAATTTCAAAAACTATGAAATGTGATGATTAATAGTTTTTTTTAAATGATTTTAATTTAAAAATTTTAATAATTGAATAGGTTAGTCAATGGAATGTTTCGAAATGTTAAATTTATAATTCAACAAATTTAAAATAATTCGAGGAGTGAGATACTAAAATATTTTTAAATTTTTATCTAAAATTTAAAATAAAGTACGTTCCATATGATATTTTCTAAAAAAATAAAATAAAACAATTGAAAATCTTAATTTGAGGATATGAAAATTCAAGAAAAATGATAAAAAAAAAAAAAAGTCCTGTCAAAACCGTTAAAAAGGTTAATTTGTACCATTGAAGAAAAAATGAATTGTTAAATTATTTGCGCACACCCAATATTTTCTCTTTTTTATTTAATGAAATTATTTATTGATTTTCATTTTATTCTCCTTCTTTTTCTAATTTGAGTATTTTTTTAAAAAAAAATTTATTGATATAGTTAAATTATCTTATATTATATTTAAATGTATTAAATAACTTATCTAAACTTAAGCCACAAATCAATCTCTTATTCATTGGTGTAAATAGTTGTATACTTTGAACTCAACTTATTGTTAGAGTTGAAGAAATATTAAACATTTGAAAAGAAATATTTTTAAAATTAATTAAAATATTATATTTTGGGACAATTAGTGGTATTCAAAAGTGAAAATAAAAAACATCTATTAATTTTGTGAGACATTGCTTAATTTATTATTTTTTTAATAATTAATTGAAATATATTTGTAGAATTTAAAAACTGTACGGTGCTGAACCATATATTTTATTTATTTAATGGGTTGAACCCGACCCTTCCGCTTCTTCCCTTCGTCGACCTCTTACAAGGATCAACAAACGTGAACTATCCGGCGGTAAACTTTTGAAAACCGCTCCGACGGTCAAGTTAGTTAAAGGTTTTGTATAATAGAGAAATTAACTGAATCGAACTAAAATTCATAGCATAAAGTCATTTTACAAGGAAGACCCCCTCTTTCTTTGGGCTCGAGACTCCTCTTTTATAGGGAGTCAAATGCTCTTTTTACTCTAACTTCATGATTACCTCTGACACCTAACTCTGCAGGGCGGTTCTGCACGTCACATTGGTACATGGACTGACGCTTCGAAGAACGTTCGGTCATGTCACCATTAAGACTGACACCTCGACCCGTCCTTTTGGGCCAAGACTCGTGGCTTACAGTGCCCCGCGTAAGTAGGACGCACTCGATAGGAGGAGGCGCTCAGTCCAATCACATTAAATGCTGCACTTTCGTGGCCAAATCGTAATAATTGTTTTGTAAGAACTCAATCGTCGCACTACGGCTGAATCCATCGAGGCCGTCTACGTACCTCGGCCCTCTGCGCAACCATGTAATACCCTTTGGATCTTGACGAAACTTGTTGGGTATGGACCTGGGTCGTAGACCCGTTCGTTGTGGATCTCGACCCATATTTCTTAAAAAAATATGATTTATTAACTAGATTATAAAAGAGTAATGATTAAGTATTAAGAATATTATCATATTGATAAAAGATCCCACATTTTGATTAAATACTTTCACGATAAGGATTTATAAATTCACAATTTGATAAAATTGCATTGAAAATTTGAACCTTAAAGAGCACACAGTTTTTATTATAGTACATTTATGATATTAGCGGTTCACTTTTAGCTTCTCACACTCATATAGTGAGAGACTAATATATATATATATATATATATATATATATATAACAATGACATGTACGGTAATGCATCAGATCCACAAAATAATAATAAAAAATTATAAAAAATAATAGAATATATATATATATAACAATGACATGTAAGGTAATGCATCAGATCCACAAAATAATTAAAAAAAATTATAAAAAATAATAGAATAATAGTTTGTCTACCCGACCACTCATGTCACATTCGAAACAAGTACAAGTTTTTCATTCTCAATAGAAAAAAGTAAAATAAAAATATAATTATGTCATTTTGCTCCATCCGGCCCTTACGCTTTTGATTATATTGACTAATTAAATTCGTTTATACACACACATATGTATAATACACACACAATATATATATATAAAACGGTGAAATAACTATTTCTTAAAATAATAATAGTAGAAAATAAAATTTTATATTTTATTTTTCTGTTTTTAATAGGATTTAAATTAATATTTAAATATTCATAAATGTTTTAAATATTTATTTGATACTATGATGGTTTAAATAATAAATAAAATGTGAGAGAGTAGTGGAATAGTCAGAAAAAGATTTGTGATCAGAGAGAGTAAATAGTATTAAATTTTATGTAGTATTAATTTAAAAATTAACGAGGAGTCCTATTTTTAGTATTTATTTAAAGATAAGTCTATGTACTTTTAAATTATTCCATACAATCCTATTTCAAAAATCATTAGTGTTTTGAATAATTTCTCAACCCTAATTAAAATGCATTAATGCTCTCTCTCTCTCTCTCTCTCTCTCTCTCTATAATTATGATTTATTAATATATTATTTAGATTATAAAAGAGTAACGATTAAATATATAATATATTATCATATTGATAAAAGATCCCATATTTTGATTAAATACTTTCACGATAATGATTTATAAATTCACAATTTGATAAAATTGCATTGAGATTTTGGATATTAAAGAGCACCCATTTTTTTATTATAATGTATAGTATGTATATCTATATACATAGTCAAATGATATTAGCAGTCCACTTTTAGCTTCTCACACTCCCATTGTGAGAGGTTAAAAAAAATGTGAAAAGCTGGAGTGTAAAAATCATATACATATAACAATGATGTGTAATGCATTAGATCCACAAAATAATAAAGAAAAATTATAAAAAATAATAGATACAAAAGTACTAAATTTAAAATAAAAATAATTCAAACTTCAAAAAAATAATTTATCTAGTCGACTATTCGGGTCACTTTATAAACCTGCACAGATTTTTCATGCTCACTAAAAAAGTAAAATAAAAATATAATTATGTCATTTTGTTCGATGATATTCGGCCTGTTTGCTTTCGATTATGTTCACTAATTATATATATATATATATATATCAATATTTGTACTATTTATTTGATACCATGATGGTTAAAATAATAAACAAAATGTGAGAGAGTAGTGGAATAATAGGAAGAAAAATTGTGATAGGTGAAAGTGAATAATTCTAAATTGTAGGAAAAATTATACAAACATTTCTTATATTATGATCGTGTATTATTTTATTCTCTTGAATTAAAGAAGCGTACAAAGCGATCCATTAATTATTCGTTGGTATCACTTTAACTTTCTCCGTTAATATTTTGTCTTCTAAATTAACGAAAAATAGAGAATCGAAGTTGTAGTCATTCAAACGGAAAGGATTAAAGTAATACCATCGAATAATTAAGGGAGTCTATTTAATACAACTCATTAGTTCAGGAGATCTATTTGTACGCTTATTTGACGGAATACTAACTGAAAGGGTTAAAGTGACAATAACGAATAGTTAAGGAATCGTTTTGAACTTTTTTTTTATTCATGGAATAAAGTGATACACGGTGATAGTATATGTGACGTCCGTGTAATTTTCTCTAAATTTTATGTAGCATTAATTAAAAAAAAATTGAGTGAATGATCATATTTATAGTACTTGTATAGAGATGAGTCTATATACTTTTAAACTATCTCATAATATTTTATTTTTAAAAGTCATTAGTGTTTTGAATAATTTTAGCCTTAATTAAAGTGCATTAATACTCTCTCTCTGTCTCTCTCTCTCTCTCTCTATATATATATATATATAT
>JAULJZ010010174.1:0-13718 GCA_032270985.1 Heliamphora pulchella | reverse complement strand
TCAAAGTCCTATAGCTTCATCACGGGGTTGAAGAGGTAACGTGGGAACTTGAGTTTGGGATGTGTGCTAGATACCCGAAGCTGTTTACCTCGTGATCTTGTAGCGAATTTTGGGGGTAAAATTTCTCAGAGGGGGAGAGTTGTGAGACCCTGTTTTGTTTCTTTTTGAGTTTTATATATATATATATATTCGACGTGTTTATTCGTGTTTATATATATTTTTATGCATGTTTGAGTTTACATATCCATGCGGGGTTGGTTCTCGGGTTGTTGGGAGTTACGGTTCGAATTTTAAAAATTCAAAAAAAAGGATACTTTGAAGGCCAATAAATATCTAGAGTTAGATATTTTCAAAAAGATATTTTCAAAACTTACTCGCTAAGTTTTTTTCTTTTTCTCTCTACCTTCTCTTTGACTTTTCGAGGGCCCGGGGGCTTGGTTTTTGACGGTCCAATTGCCGATCCTTGTTGTTGGCATCGTGGTCTATGCATCCATCCGAATGGAATTTCATTTCGACGAAGCTTGGTTTTGCACAAGGATCAAGACGTCGAGTTTTTAACTCACCGAGTTAGAATCCTAGACTGTTATGTTGTTAAAGGGTGTTGCATGTAATCTTATGCATATCTACCGTTTGAAAATGCATGAAAAGTTATTTATGTTTAAATCGGATTTTTGGTTTAAAAATCATTTTTTATCGTTTCGGTGGATGGAAGTGTGTTCCGAGAGTTTTTTTTCGAGGTTTTGGTGTGGGGTTTGGACGTGCGAGTGTCCGAGGGTGTTATAAGGATGTTTGGAGGCTTGATTTGACGTTTGGAAGCAAAAACCATAGCCTAAAAACATTTTCTAGGCTTGATCAGTTGACTAGACCATCATGATCAGTCGACTGGATCATCTCTTGGGGAGGTCAGTTGACTGAACCTCCCAGGTCAGTCGACTGGCATGGTTCTGTTTTGCTTTTTCCTTTTCCTGAGAGTTTTCAGCCAATTGGGGGTTAGGGTCGGTTGACTGAAGTGCTGGGTGTTTACCTTGGGTGGTTTGGCGATCCTTTTGGGTGAATGGTTGGGTTCCTTTTGGGAAAAGGGTTCGGTTTTTGTGGAAAATGTGTTTCATTGAAGGTTTGGAGCTAACCCTTGGGGTTGAGTCTCAGCTTTTAAAATGTTTTGATGAAAATCATGTTTTTACATGCTTGTAGATCTCCATGGTTGATGGATTGGATCTCGTTTTATACATGTACTGTATACATTGTTTTACACGTGATTTTTAAATGTTATCCATAGATATACCGTGAAAGTGGATGTGTTGAGTTGGGCTTCTATTGCTCCACGGTGAAAGTCCAAAAACGTGCACAGAGTAGGTCCCTACATACCTTCGGGTTAATCCCCATAAACGAGGTTGGTGGGTGCTTAGAGCCCTCGGGTTCAGTGCCCTCGGGGTTTGAACCCGTAAACTAAGTCGGTTGCCTCTGTAAGTGGAGTTGTTTATGTTGTCGTGACTCCGTATAGAACTTGTTATTACCGAGTAGGCCTTAAGTGGTGACTAAGGTAATGGACATGAGTTTATAGTTGTTACCTTTGTCTGTGTGGCAGAATCGGTACATAGGATTACATTTTATCTCTTCTCCTCGGTTGTGTGACCCGAGTGGAGAATACTGCGTTTTTACTGCTTTTCCTTAACTGTGGCATGATATCTATCAGGATGACATGTATAGTTTCAATGATGAAGAACTAATGGTTTTTTAGAGGAAAACCTTTTAGCTCCTGTGGTTAAGCTTATGTGATTATGATTGCATAACCTGCTTTACAACTTTATGTAGTCTATTTTCTATTGTGCTTCGGCTTACGGTGTGGGATTTTGTTGTAAAACCATTTTCAGGTGAACATGTGGAGTTGACCTAGACGCAGTGGTGATGGAAGACTTGCTATAGTTTTCCCTATTTTTGTGACATGTAGTTTACATGTGATGCCTGTTTCAGACTGCGAGTTTTGCACGCCTTGAGGCGATGTACTTATTCGCGTATGAGATTGCATGTTTATTGTTTATGAGAGTTGAACTTTGGGAATCCTTTATCCAAATGTTATATTTTTTAGTTGATGATTTTCTAACTGCAAATCTTATTTTCAGAAAACGGTGTTTGGTGGGCTTTCGCGTGACCCTGGTGTTTAGGGCGTGACAACATCAATCCATACAGTTCATTATTTGGTAATTACATTTATTTTCATAACTCAGGAGTCCAACCCACAAATGGTTCCTCTCCTAATCATTGCCACGAAACATCATTTCAATTCCAAATTCAAATTTCCCATTTAATTTCCAAATCACATTTTTGCTTTAGTATTCCGTTTCTCTTTCCAAAACAAATACATCATAAACTTCTTTATACAATTTATCATAATTTACATCTTTCCTTTTGGTGTTACCAAATACCAACACAAGGTTAATGCAAACAAGATCACGTCAATTTAAAAAGAATACACCCATCATGTATATAGATATCAAGTTGAAACTCACTTTAAAATGCAATATCATGATTTAAAACAAACTTCCATAAACTTTTTTCATATTCCATAAGTTTCTATATTTCGTTATCTATTGGATTTATCCATTCAAATTTCAATTCGAACTACAGTTCACCATTCAATTAGCTAAAGTGTTCATTGTATATGTTACATCTCCTTAGTTTAACCCTGTAAATCTCGAGTCACTTTTTCTATTCGCATATGAACAATTCACCTCTAATTTTATTTATGTACTTTATGCCTACCTTTGTCACGTTTTCAACATTCATCCAATTTTGATCAAACCAACTTAATTACAAAACAAATTTTACAAGTGAACACTGAATGTAGGAAGAATATCAAAAAATGTCCAAAGTCCTTTGAGTAAAGTTTTAATTTGTAATTCCACTTCTTGATGTTTACTCAATGGTTGCTATCCTAAACCAAAACATAAATCTCTATTCATATTGTTGTCTATGACATTTCCATGTTATCATGATTCTATCCAATTCCTTGTTTATGCATCACAAATTCATATCAACCTCAAAATAAATTCTCAAATTTCACTTGCTTTTGTAATATCCACATTCACAATTGGTTTCCATCATAGATTTTCCAATCACATCTTCAAGCATTATATAACTCATTATTTAATCAAGACTTGGTTCCTCTTCTAGTTCAAATCCATACGTCTCAAATATATTTTCATGAATTTCCTTTCACCTTTAAGTTAATCTCCAATGTGTCGTTTAACTAATTTCTTAAATTAACCCTCCATTTCCCACCTTTGCTCATACCAACATAGAAATGTGAACTTTGATTTATAAATAACCATTTTCGTCATAAATAAGAATCTATAGCTCATTTGTTTATTTCAAGTTCAAGAACTTAACCCAAAATACATGAACTAACCATACTATCCAAATGTTCTAATTTCAAATAATTTAAGTTACACTCATTGATTTAAAGAGTAATTATAATCACAATTAATTCACTTAATAAAACTCACAATGTAAGTTAATCTTTTCTTTTATGAAATTAGTACATCACCCTTAGTAAGATTTGAATCCATTATGGTTTCTATGCCACGGTTCTCATATCTTTAAGATAGACCACATCCTCAACTCGTGATTTATAACATTTATTAATTCCTCATGGTTGGGTTCAGTTTTAGTCGTTTTGTACAATTCAAATCAAACCTTAGTTTAAAACTCAAATCCTTTGGTTGTAATTATTGAATTAATCCCCTTTCTATCTTTGCTAACTCATTAATTAAATCTAATATTAACTTGGTTCAATCTTGTTAAACTAACATGAAACTAAATCAGACACTTCAAGATCTCATTAAGATTTTGGTAAATCACTCAAACCTTGTCATTAAATTCTAAAGTTAATTCGCTAATCACAATTAACTTGAACTCATAGCATTTCCCACTTTCTGACCCATCTTCAAGAGTTTGAAACTTTACTATAACCAACACTTGGGTTCTTTCCAAACGCTTTCCTAAATGCCCAAATTGGCTAGCCGTACGTTAATTAAGCTTCGACAACCCACCAAGTTTCCCAATTTTACTTTGGATTTGATCTACCAATCATCCATCCACATGACACTTAGTTTAATTAATTCTCCTGGGACCTCTATTTCACCATCATATGAAAATTTCCCAACACTAAGTTCTTTTTACTCAATTCATCAACTCGTGACTTCAATTTGTGATTCAATCAAAACTCTCACAATTTAAGTTTAACCTAACAATTTGAACTTAAACCTTCATATCTTCAAGTCACCAAGGTTAAGTTACAGATTTTAAGTTCCGTTTATTCTCCTAGAATTCTAACTCAATGAACTCCAAATTTACCATTACTCATGAATTTCATTATTAACCCGCACACTAACAAGTTAATTGGGTCACGTAGTTCATCAAATCAATGCCATTTCAATGCCTTGCCCAATTCTCATATGGCCAATTCCAATATACACAGTCAATCAAATTGATTAGCTTTTCTTGCCTTGCCCAACTCTATCAAATTCAGAGGTTAACTTCACATTTTAAGCATTTCTTGACTTTCTAATTTACGACTTATAAAGCTACCAATCCTTAATGTTTGTATTCATACTCCTACCTCAAAGTGTCTTCCACTCACAATGAATCTAAATTGATTAGCCCTAAAGTTATCAGGATTTAACTTTAGTTACTCAAAAAAAATTTAGGATTTCTTATATTAATAATCAAAATCAACACAATTAAGCACAAACCACTGAGATTAGTCAAAATCCTACCTCTTGAAGCCAAACACGCCATAAACTGCCAAAAGCCCCAAATTCAAAAACCCTACGCTCGGCCATCTTTGAATCTGACTTCTTAATGCTTTAAACGTGGTGTTCTTGTTGTGTAAATCTTGATTCTTCCTTGGTAGCTTCCAATTTGGCACTTAAACCCACCAATTTTAGAAAATACCTTTGCTATAAAGCTTCAAAATTGCTAACAATGGCGGAATCAAAACGAAGAAGGAGTAGCGTACGTTGGGGTTGCACCAGGGAAGTGGTCGCCGGCAGGGAAGGGTGGGAAAGGCTGCACCAGCAGTCGCGGAGGTGGGACGTGGGAGGCACGGTGGTGGTGGTGTGTCACGCGTTGCGCGCCTCTTTGGTGGCTGATATCTCTCTCTCTGTAATTTTTTTCCCAATGCTTCTCAGCTTAGGCTGAGAGGCATTTTCATGTCATTTCATTTTTTTTAGGCTTCTAGAGATTTTCTCCTCTTTTCTCTTTTTTTTTATACAAACAAAACTTATATAGAAAAATATAATTATTTTGAAGCTCACAATATATTAAATTTTGGTATCTAAATTACCTCAAAATAAACTAGACGGATTAGATCGTCATAGAAATCATGGAACGGACCGACCGTAGTGTATTGAAACAAGCTTGGCTGAAGGATGAGTATAAGCTACTTTATCTTTTCCTTAATGCCAATGCGGACCCCCATATCCACTTGTCCGACGTAAACCATCGTCGAGCATACGAGATGGAGTGTATTTCAACTGACTGTAAAGCAAATGCATGTTGGATTTTCATGGAAAATTTTCTCAAATTTGATCCGTCCAAAGTCCAAGCCAACCGTGACAAAGTTCTACTTTACAGAATTTTTCTCACCAAGCTTTTTCATTCAAAAAATGTCCATAAGCTCCCTACCGACCGCCGAACCCCAGTTGACCAACCCCTGGGTATTCATGCGATTACTCTTAGCTCCTCCCATATTTCACAATGGCGTTCTAGGGGTAAACAAGTGGCGGGGTCGAGGGACACTCCTCATCTAGGGGAAGGTTCTTCCATGCAACCCTCCGAGGGGGATGAACCGTCATGAAAATGAGCTCCAGTGGCTCCTGTTGACATTGCCTCGTAGCTATCTGAGCTTCGAAGTGAACAAGGTCAGATGAAGGACGTCCTCGATCAAGTGCTAGCATTGCAAGTTTCTCAAGGGCAGCAGTTAGAGAATATTCAAAAATCTCAAGAGGCCTTTAATCAGCACTTTGCAGACATTGCGGAGCTTTTACAGCAATTTTGCTAATTGTGGTGGATGTAATTTTTTGTGTCTTTCTTTCCTCCCCTTAACAACTAGTAGATGATGTTTATGATATTTAATGGAAATGCTTGCACTTGATGTTGTACTTATGTTGGCATTCATTGCTAGTGGTTTGTAATTTGTGATGTATGAGCTGCTATCAAACGATGAAAAGTATATTTGAATGGAAATATTAATGTCAACGTTTTATTCTGTACGAATATGTTAATGGTATGCATGGTAATTGGTTGTTATTTCTGCCATTCCCAATTTAATTGTAATGTTATATAGCTGTGTGATATTCTAATCGCAGAGTATTGTGGATGTTAATATTGTCTAAAAGGAAGCATAACAATTGGACCTAAGTGATGTATGTTTGTCAAATTGAGTTCCAATGCAATGTACAATTTTTGAATGAACTTTACATGCTTCCATCATAGATTTGCTTAAAAATTCCCTGTGAAAATGGTAGCACTATAAGACCCTGGCCCGTTTTATTTTTTGCGACGTTTCGACGTATTGTTTATTATTTTTATAATTGCATGATTTTATGCGTTTTATGCATGTTTGGGCTTAGAAATGCATGCTGGGTTGGTTTATCCACCCCGATATGCATTTCATGCAATCCATGTATCTTTTCGGACTATCACCGAAGGATCGCAGCCTCCGCTAATGCAACACAGAAACATTTAACTGGCCCTCACAAGCCATAACCACCATTCTACCAGATAGATACAGGTCTATACATAACAGACATCCTTACAAATGCCTATACCGCGGGATAAGACCGCATGCCAACGGATAAAACCGCACACTACGGGATAAAATTGCGTACTATTGGATAACACCACAAGCCATGGGATAAAACCGCCGACCACGGGATAAAACCACAAGCCACGAGATAAATCGTATACCACGGGATAAAATTGCAAACCACGGGATAAAATCGTAAACCACAGGGTAAAATCGCATCTTACAGGATAAAACCGCATACCACCCATGTAACTCAACAGATGCATCCCACACAACGCAACATATGCCACCCATGCATGCAACCCGTGCAACACACGCGACGCATGCAACCCGTGCAACACACACCACGCAGAAATAAAACCGGAGTTTTAAATGCACCGAAACCACAAATCCTTCCACAATATGTAAGAATAAAACTAACTAAAGTTTTATGAGCACAAAACACGTATAACTACCACGTTCCACATAACGACATCAAAGTCATATAATTCTCCTACGTAATCCGTACATAAATAAACTGGAGTTATAAATGTACATAGCCATGCAAAATTTCACATCATAACGCCACCCGCCAAATAACCCGACATCCACTCACCGGGATAACCAACAACCCACAGAGCCCAGCTTAACCCAAAGGCCAACACTAAACTCCTTAAACCATGAGGTAACAAAACATCACCAACGGACCCACACGTCTTGTACCCAATGATAAACAAACACCATGCACCTAACCGTGCACTAACACCCGTATCTAACCATGCACGTCATCCCCGAGGATACCACCAAAACAAACATTCGAGGTCACAACACGACCCCCAAAGCCACAACACAACCAAAAGAACCCCAAAAATAATTCAATAGTATTTAAGTCGACTAATCCCATATATTAATCAACTGAATACCATTGGAAACCAATTGGAAACCAAGGACCCAACCACCAACACATCATAACCCAGACCAACACACGCCTAACACGGCTAGCACGGACTCCCACACGCCAAACACAGCCAACACGGAACCACACATGCCCAACACGGCCAACAAAACACAAACAAACTCCCATGCGGCAAGAAATTTGATAAAAAGTTCCGTAAGGATGAAAAATAAGCTTTTCCCAAACATTCGGCCAAAATGGGTAAAAAACGATTAAGAAATTTTGATATACCCTCACTATTTTGATCATAACTTTTTCTAAAAAATGAATTTTAATGTGAGAGAGGTGTCATTGGAAAGAAGACTTCTGGGGCTTCAATTTAAATGCAAAAACGACCCAATTCCGAGTCTGAATGAGGGAGATACATTGATTTTAAAAATGAATTTTCAACCAGTGAAAAATAGACCGCGGGCTACACCGCTCGAGCGGTCTGTCTAGCGGTCAACAACCCGAGAGCAACCCAAGACCACCCTCTAGACCGCTTGAGCGGTCCCTTAAGCGGTCTTACACCAGAAACTGATCTGTTTACCAAATTTTGAAGCCTCCAACCATCCAACAACCCTCTAAACTCAAAATCGAATCAACCAAACTCTCTTTCAACATTCTCGGACATACACAAGCCCAAGACTACCACCAAAACCTCAAAAGAAACCCTCAAACCCCGATTCCATCCAATCGAAATCAACCAAAAATGGTTTTAAACCCAAAATCCGATTTATCGAAACATAAACCATTTTTCATGCATTTTAAGACGGTAAAAACATACACGATTACACGTAGCACCCTTATACGACATGGGAGTTTAGGATCCTACCTCGTTGAGTTAAAAACTCGACGCCTCGATCTACATGTAAAATCGAGCTTCGCCAGAATAAAATTTTGTCTGGATGAACGCGTAGCTCACCGTGCCAATAACAAGGATCCGCTGTCTGATCATCGAAAATTGTGCCCTCAGCCCCCGAGAAGTTAGATAGAAGGCAGAGAGAAAAAAGAGGAAACTTAGCTTGTAAGTTTTGAAAATATCTTTTGAAAATATCTAACTCCAGATATTTATAGGTCACAAATTTTTTTTTTATTTTTTTTAAATTTGCATCACAACACCTAACGGCCACGGGAACCAACCCCACATGTATCTCTAAGTCCGATCATGCATCAAAACGCATATGAACATGCTATAACAAAAATCACTAAACGCACGTCGAAAAACGTCAAAAAAGAAAATGGGTCAGGGTCTCACAACTCTACCCCCCTTAAAGGAATTTTGTCCCTGAAATTCATCACAAGGTCAAAAGGAAACAAACCGTCGATCACAACCGGCACAGGCAAGAGAGATGGTTAGCCAAACCATTCATAGGATATAGTCAAACAAGGTCAGGCATCCTAAACAATGGCCAACTATCTCAAAGACATGGGATCTACAACTCACCCCAACCTTACATCTGTACCAGCCACTGCCTCAACACAACACACCACCCACAGAGTCCACCACCAACTCCAAACCCACAGCCATAGCCTCAAACACATCCTCGCCCTCTCCGCGCAAACACCGCGTCTACATGAAAAAAACACAAAATATAAGATGCAACACATACATGCTAACACGTAGTACATAGGTTAATGCTAAACTAACCCCACATACCGAGGAGAACCGACAAGAATGACGCGTCAATCTGGACAACCTACTTAGATTTTCTGCTAGAAATCACGTGAGCAAAACGCGTTCTAACTTGGCTCCCAAGTTTGTTAAACCAAAAGCCCAAAGGCAGGACTAATCAATCCCACAGTTCAACCCCCATGCTCACATATACACAACATTCTCTTGCTTAACATGCCAGCACGTTCATGTTATCGAAACATCTAAACACATGCAGTCAAGCACACGTAATCAACCTCACACGGTGATGCAACCTCTTTCCACAGTTCTTAGATATTCGAACCTAGAGCTCTAGTACCAATCTGTCACGCCCCAAACTCTGAATCACGTGAAACACCCACAAGCAACCAAACATAACACCCAACTCGAGAGTACACTCTCAATATAAAACATACATGCATTGTATATAATTACCAACCAGCTTACATTACACTATTCTAACACCGGGAAATCATGTAAACAAACATGGTATAAAAAGAACAAAAAGGAAGACTACAGATCTTCTGCCTCTCTAGTAACCCCAAATCAACATGCGTGATCGGTGCCTGAAAAATATTTCAAATCCCACACCGAGAGCCAAAGCTCAGCAAAAACTAAACAGGCATACAATATAAGCCAAACATGCTAGGAAAATGAGGTGCAATTTTTGACTCTCTTTCAAGCCATTAAAACGATTTTCACAAGCAACGGGAAAGTGAGAATATAAATCATTTTTGACTCACAAGAGCCTTGAACCATAGTTCTAAAATGATTTTCTTTGTGTCACGACTCCCTCAGGCCGTAAACGCAGTTCAAAATTGGTTTATCCTCCCCAATATGCATTTCGTGCAATGTATGTATCTTTTCAGACTTTCATCGAAGGACCGCAGCCCCCGCTAATGCAACACATAAACATCTAATCGGCCCTCACAAGCCATAACCACCATTATACCAAATAGATACAGGTCTATACATAACAGACATCCTTACACATGCCTATACCACAGGATAACCACGGGATAAAATCGCATACCACTGAATAACACCGCAAGCCAGAGGATAAAACAGCCGACCACGGCATAAAATTATAAATCACGGGATAAAACCGTATACCACGGGATAAAATCGCAAATCACGGGGTAAAATCGCAAACCACGGCGTAAAACCACATCCTACAGGATAAAACTGCATACCACCCGTGCAACTCAACACATGCATCCCATACAACGCAACATATGCCACTCGTGCACGCAACCCGTGCAACACACGCAACGCACGCAACCCGTACAACACACGCAATGCACACAACCTGTGCAACACACACCACGCAGAAATAAAACCAGAGTTTTAAATGCACCGAAACCACATATCCTTCCACAATATGAAAGAATAAAACCAACTAGAGTTTTATGAGCACAAAACACCTATAACTACTACGTTCCACATAACGACATCAAAGCCATGCAATTCTCCTACGTAATCCGTACATAAATAAAATGGAGTTATAAATGCATATAGCCATGTTTAATTTCACATTATGACGCCACCGGCCAAATAACACAACATCCACTCACCGGGATAACTAACAACCCATAGAGCCCAGCCTAACCGAAAGGTCAACACTAAACCCCTCAAACCACGAGGTAACAAAACATCACCAACGGACTCACGCGTCTCATACCCAACGACAAACAAACATCAAGCTCCTAACCATGCACCAACACCTGCATCTAACCATGTACGTCATCCCCGAGCATAACACCAAAATAAACACTCGAGGTCACAACACGACCCCCGAAGCCACGACACAACCAACAGAACCCTAAATAGAATCCAATAGTATTTCAGTCGACTAATCCCATATATCAATCAACTGAATACCGTTGGAAACCAATTGGAAACCAAGGGCCCAACCACCAACACATCATAACCCAAACCAACACACGCCCAACACGGCCAACACGAACCTCCAGACGGCCAACACGAACCTCCACACGCCCAACACGGCCAACAAAACACAAACAAACTCCCAAGGGGCAAGAAATTTGACAAAAAGTTTCATAAAGATGAAAAAAAGCTTTTCCCAAATATTCGGCCAAAAATGGGTGAAAAACGGTTAAGAAATTTTGATATACCCTCACTATTTTGATAATAACTTTTAATAAAAAAATAATTTTAATGTGAGAGAGGTGTCATTGGAAATAAGACTTCTGGGGCTTCAGTTTGAACACAAAAACGACCCAATTTCGAATCCGGATGAGGGAGATACATCAATTTTAAAAATAAATTTTCAACCAGTGAAAAACAGACCACTGGCTAGACCGCTCGAGCGGTCTGTCCAGCGGTCAGCAACACGAGAGCAACCTAAGACCGCCTCTAGACCGCTTGAGCGGTCCCTCAAGTGGTCCTACGCCAGAAACTGATCTATTTACCATATTTGGAAGCCTCCAACCGTCCAACAACCATCCAGCAACCCTCCAAACTCAAAATCGAAGCAACCAAACTCTCTTTCAACATCCTCGGACATACACCAGCCCAAGACTACCACCAAAACCTCAAAAGAAACCCTTAAACCCCGATTCCATCCAACCAAATCAACCAAAAACGGTTTTAAATCCAAAACCCAATTTATCGAAACATAAACCACTTTTTCATACATTTCAAGACGGTAAAAATACACACGATTACATGAAGCACCCTCATATGATATGAGAGTCTAGGATCCTACCTTGTTGAGTTAAAAACTCAACGCCTCAATCTACGTGCAAAACTGAGCTTCACAAGAAGGAAATTCCGTCCAGATGAACGCGTAGCCTACCATGCAAATAATAAGCATCCGCTGTCTGATCATCGAAAACCAAGCCCTGAGCCCCTAAGAAGTTAGAGAGAAGGCAGAAGGGAAAAGGAAAAAACTTAGCTTGTAAGTTTTGAAAATATCTTTGGAAAATATCTAACTCCAGATATTTATAGGTCACAAAAATATCTTTTTTTTTTTGAATTATTTTTTAAATTCGCATCATAACACCTGACGGTCTCGGGAACTGACCCCACATGCATCTCTATGCCTGATCATGCATCAAAACGTATATGAACATGCTATAACAAAAAATACTAAACGCGCGTCGAAAAACGTTGAAAAAAAATGAGTCAGTGTGAGACCCTGTACCGGTTGATTTTTTATATATATACGTGTTGGATGTTTTGACGCCTTTTTAGCTTTTTCGCTTTGATATGCCTATAGGAGTTTCGATGCATGATTTGGTTATTTTAAGCATGCGAGGTTGGTCCCGAGGGTCGCGGGGAGTTACGGTGCAAATTTTGAAATTTAAAAAAAAAAAGATATTTTGGAGGTCTATAAATATTTAGAGTTAGATATTTTCAAAACTTAACTCCTAAGTTTTCTCCTTTTTCTCTCTGCCTTCACTCTAACTTTTCAGAGGCCTGGGGCTTGGTTTTTGACGGACCAACAGTCGATTCTTTCTATTGGCTTTGTGGTCTACGCATCCATTCGGACAGAATTTGATTTCGACGAAACTTGGATTTGCACGTAGATCGAGGCATTGGGTTTTTGACCCAACGAGGTAGGATCTCAGATTCTACTGCTATATAAGGGTACTCTATGTAATCTTGTGCATTTCTACCGTTTAAAAATGTATGAAAAGGTTATTTATGTTTTATATCTGATTTTTGATTTAAAACTGTTCTTTGGCATTTTCGGTGGATGGAAGTGCGTTTGAGGGTTTCTTTTCGAGGTTGTGATGCGAGGCTTGGGCATGTTGATGTTTGAGGTTGTTTTGATGAGTGTTTGGAGGTTCGATTTGAGTTTTGGAAGCAAAAACCAGTGAACCCGTAGCTCAGAAACATTTTCAGGGTGAGTTCAGTCGACTGGACCTGGAGGGTCAGTTGACTGAAATTCCTTCTGTTTTGGTTCTCCTTTTCCAGTGAGATTTTTAGTCGACTGAGGTCCTGTGTGGGCTATTGGTGATGTCTGGGTGATTCAGCAATTGGGTGATGGCTTTCCTCGAGTGGTTTGATCGATGAAAAAGGAGTTTTTACGAAAACTTTTGGGAGAAACGTATTTGTT
This sequence comes from Heliamphora pulchella, assembly GCA_032270985.1. NCBI lineage: Eukaryota > Viridiplantae > Streptophyta > Magnoliopsida > Ericales > Sarraceniaceae > Heliamphora > Heliamphora pulchella. Next base: position 259 of record JAULJZ010010174.1, on the reverse strand, counting down.
GGAGGTTTGGAGCTAACCCTTGGGGTTGAGTCTCACTTTCTAAAACGTTTGCATGAAATATGTTTTTACATATTTTGGTTTGATCTCCATGGTTTTATGGATTGGATCTCTTGCTTATACATGCATTGTATAATTGCTTTTGGGGAAAAAAATTTTGAAATATTTTGTTGATCTCCATGTTAATGGATGGATCTATATACATGTATAATGTATATTTGCGAAAAGGTTTTGTAGTTGATGCTACAGTTTGATTTTTAGA
>JAULJZ010010163.1:0-16486 GCA_032270985.1 Heliamphora pulchella | reverse complement strand
AGAGGATAAGAACTATTTATAATAACCTTGGGGTGTGAATTAATTTATATAGTCAGTAGTCAGTACTAAATTAATTATCCTAAATGTCATGTTCAATACACACAAAATATCATGGCACAGAGAGTCGGACAATAGACGACGCTATTATCTGTTTCCGTAACCAAGACAAGCTTACTAAAACTCTGTGCCACAGTTGTACCGATTGTATGTCGATTTCCATCTAAACTGTGAACATAAAATTTATATTCTGCAAGAACCTAAAATTTGGTCTGTGTGTAAGCCGTACTCTACACACCAAATTAAATATTATACAGAATATCGAATATTCATGCATAACAAATAAATAATATACATACATTGCTCATAAAGATTCTCATAAAATAGAAAACTAATTTTATTAAAATAAAATTAAATACTAAAAATATGGTTTTCAGTATACCAACCCTAACAAAAACTGCCCAGGTCTAGTCAACTGGACCCCAACCCCTAGTCGACTGAACAACACACTAGAAATGCCAAAAATGCCCAAAACACACTGTCCATTCGACTGACCCTCACGGCCCAGTCGATTGAACCTAAGAACCTAGCCTCCCGTCGACTGACCCCACGGTCCAGTCGACTGAGCTGAGGTAGAAACAGGTTTCGAGCTACGGGTTTGGCTCTCCAAACCTCGAATCAACACCTCCAAACACCCATCCAACACCCTCGAACATCCACACGCCCAAGTTTTACACCAAAACCACGAAAAAAACACCCAACACCCGATTTCATCCACCAAAATCGTCAAAAAATGGTTTTTAACCCAAAAATCTAACTTTGAAACAAAATCAGATCTTTAGCAATCTAACTGGTAACAACGCACATGATTACATATAGCACCTTTATAAGACATGAGAGTCTAGGATCCTACCTCGGTGAGTTAAAAACTCAACACCTCAAATCACGTGCAAAATCGAGTTTCGTTAGAATAAAATTAGGTCTGGAGGAATGTGTAGTCCACCATGCCAAAAGTAAGAATCCAGTATTGGATTGTTGAAAATCGAGCCTCGAGCCCCTAAGAAGTTAGATAGAAGGCAGTGAGAAAAAGGAAACTTACTGGAGAAGTTTTGAAAATATCTTTCGAAAATATCTAACTCTAGATATTTATAGGCCTCCAAAATAACTTTTTTCTTTGAATTTATGAAATTCACACCACAACTGTGATGTCTCGTCTTTCGGGCACGTCGAGACATACATAAATATAAATAAAGAGATATTCTAACAATTCATCCATATTTATATACGTTAGTTATTACATCATAAAGCTGTTTTAAACTGTTCAAAAGTACATAATTATTATAGTTTCACCAAGAAATTTCAAAAATTACACTAAGCGCGAGAGAACTGAATATACGCACAAAAGCAGAAGTCTTGACTCCTTAAAATGCATCAGCGAAATCTACGTGCTCTTGGAACTCACCATATTCTTCAAACTCTTCTTCTCCCTCTGGGATGACTTTTTCTAAGAACTCCTCCTTACCTGTGGCAGGAATGCCATGAGCCAAGGCCCAGAAGAAAAACACTCCAACCTTTTAACTAATCTCACGGCACAAAATTCACCGCAATACATACTATATAACACCCAGTACAGTTCATAGTCAAGGAGACAGACAAATTTATGACAGCATAGCAGATATGTTAATAAACATGCGTGCATGAAATGCAGATGCCCAACCCCAAATGCACCCAGATCATAACAGGAATTCCACTTTGGGACTTATTAGTATTGCATGCAGAGACTTATCATCATTGCCGCCTCAGGGACTTATTTTCTTTGTCGTGATGGGACTTGTTACCATTGCCATTCATTGCACCAGGAATTTATTGTCATTGCTGTGATGGGATTTATTGTCATTGCCATATATTGTTTCATGGACTTATTGTCATTGCTGTGAAGGGATTATTGTCATTACCTTTAATTTTAAGACCATGATGCTTACTTGGTATCAAACCAAAGTCTAAGTTACCAAAACCAGAGTTCTAGCGACGAACCCATGGTGCCCAACAATATCCATAAACCATTTCAAATATCGGGGATGCACCCAGGGTGTACATGGGGAATACATCCCAAAATATTTTCGAAAAATGACAACCAAGGACGCTCTAGATATAGAACCAAATAACAATCTCAACACAACCCATCCCAACAACGGTTTGCACAGATGGACTCCAATATGCCAGGATGCAAGTGACAATGTCAATAATGTATGATATGGATCTCAAATATAACCATTTACAACTTGGCATCAACTAGCATAGCAAGATTCATGGTATAACGCACAAAGCATAAAGTACAAGTATGTGAGGCAAAAACTATAATTTACAAGATATGATGCAACATGATAACATGAGTTCTAAATCATCATATATTCACTTAGAAACACTAATCAACTAATTCAAATCAAACATCCTACAAAAACTCGGGTCTCATAGTGAAGGGTACTCAATCATATACTTAACACATTTTAAGGCCAAAAGTTAAGTATTAAATTAAAAGGTATAACAAGGTTTTAGGGTATCTGGACTTGGAGTTAAGCTATGATTTTTATACACCATTTAGATAAAAATATTTTCTACAACTCTTATGTTTATCACTAAGGCCACAATCTAACGCAAGTGGATGAACATTTTATCCTAAGCAAAAATGGTTCAGCACTTTCTCCAGATTTTATCCAATTTTATGCTTCGGTTTCTCTTGGTTTTGGGGTATCAAATCAAGTCCAAATGACCCCATTTTTTAGTATGTTGTATTTTGAAAATCCCCTACAAGGTTCATGTTTAGATTTAAGGGTAGTTTTTTGAAACAAGTTAGACCTTTTGGCCAATTTAAAAAGTGGGTTTTGCCAGCCGCCAAAACTCAGCAGAGCCGGTTTTGAACAGAGAGTCTAAAACGTTTTTGGGATATCATCCTGAGGCTTTCAGGACTGATGTTTGGGAAGAAAATACATAAATATGTTTTCTACAAAGTTCATGTAGACAATTTTTGTAATAGATCACTAAAAATAGGGGTTTTGGGCCATATAAAAATATGTGACAGAATGTTTCTTGAGGGCTGAAAATCAATAGAAACTTTAAGATGGGTTTTGACCTACCAAACCTCAATAGTTTGATCTCATTATTGGTGGGTAGTTATAAATACATGTTATCTACAACTTTCATGTTTTGAACAAAGTTCGGATCTCATTCTAAACTAGGGTTTCCATGTCGGTGGTGTTGACTGGTCAGAAAATGACACACATGGGTAAAATTGCAATATCTTGAGTTCTAGTTATGAAAATGAGTTGAAACCAATTTTGGATGAATGATAACACAAAATGATAACTCTGGACACAAAAATCATACTTAGATCAATTTTCTACATTGAGTTATGGCATTTCAAATCTTAGGGCAGAAACATCAAAGTCCTTAAAAATCAAGCCTCGTAGGGTTTATGTCTTCTACTTGTGCCATGTCAAGTTTTAGCTCCATTTCATTGAATGCTTGTGTTTTAAACCTAAATATCAAGACTCCAGCACACTTAGAGATCATCAAACTCAAAGATAACAGCTTACAACAACATCTCATAACATTCACAAACATAACAGCCCCTAAATTCCAACTACGACGTATTTTCGGTTTGATTTCGGTTCTTAATTTTTATAGTGTTTAAAGGGATGTGTTGGGGATATTTTGAGGGATCTTAGACACAAGGTTTAGAGGTTTTACTTACTTATTTTGAGAGATCAAAGAATGGTGGAGGATGGGTTTGGACTTAGCTTTCGAAAACTCCTCAGTTTCTTCCTTTTTCTTCTTTCTTCTTCCTCAAACTCATAGAATACCTCAAGAACAATTGAAGGTCTGGTCCCTCACTCTCCTGCACGAAATTTTGAAGGGAAGAAGAGGTGTTTGGGCTTAGTTTATATGGGAGGAGGATAGGGAACACTTGGGAGACAAAAAGTACCTTGAAGGAGACTTGTTCTTCATTTCAATTAATGTGATTTGAATTTGATTTAAGTTGATTTGATTCTTGGAGGCTAGAATTCAGATTTAGGGAAGCTAAATGTAGCTAGGTGGCTGTTTGGGGGACAAAAATCTGATCCCCCATCAATCAAGGGGTTTGTCTCGATTTTTGTGCCCCTATTGTGCAAAAAAATACATTAAAAGTTAATTTGATGTATCTTTTTTATGTCTTTTCCTACTAAGACTTATTATTTTGATATATTTATGAGAAATATAGTATTTTAATGTATTATTATAGTTTTCATAGCAATTGATTAAATAGATGTAGTCTTTTAAGTCAAATTAAGCTATTTTGTTAATATATGACTTTCTGACTTATTTTGTTGTGTATGAAATTTAATAATAATTTATTTGTTTTTATTGACTTATAACACTATATTATTAGGTATATTACTTGTTCAACAAGTATGGAATTATCATAATGCTTCATTTAATACATTTCTCATTATTTAAAACTAAAAGGAAGCAAAAAAGTCACTTTTTGGCACATCTCCCAAGGTGGTCAGCCACTATGGAGCATTTTTGACATTTTTGATGTTATTTTGTCTTTTACCACTTAATTGTACTTAAATTCTTGATTTAGGGTATCCATATATCAAAATTTGAATTTTTAAGGCTTTTTGTTGTATTATGGCAAAACGGTCATTTTACCGTATTTATGAGAATTTTTGATTTTTAATTCATTATTTTATGATAGTTACTTCATTTAGAATATTAGGAGATTCTCTGGGTACAAGGGTTTTATTGCCAGAGTTTTGAACCTTTTGGGGGTTTTCGGGTCGAACTTAAGATTTTTGATTCGAGTTAGATTTTTGAATCTCTTCCATGTTCTATGGCCTCTTGGATTATCCGTCACAAATACTAGGGTTTGGGTTGGGTATTTACATGGGTCGTTATCAACAGTGTTGTTATAACTAGGATCTATACCGGGTCGTTACAACAATGCCCCACGGCCCCGGGAAGCTAACTCGCATGCATATCTTACCCCGATCATGCATCTAAAAAGAATACAAACATGCAAAATTGAAAATAGGAAACACACGTCGAAAAATGTCGAAAAAAAAATTAAGTCAGGGTCTCACATTTATGGTGCCAATTAAATATATTAGGATTCTTTTTACTGCAGTTAAGTGTGATTCTTTAGAACATGCTTGATATCGTGCACACATACACACACTAAATATTATATCAAGTCTACTTGCAGTTAAATATAATAGGCTACCAATCAAACCTCGGTAGAGCTTAGTGTCTACCGGTTTTTCTTGCTCATCTTTGTCGAGTTTGGTTGAGGGACTCATGGGAGTTCCCAAAACCTTTTTGTCTTCCATGTTGAAGCATTTGAGCGATTCTCATACATATTTTGATTGGTTGATAAATGTTCCATTCTTCGCTTAATCATACTCATCTCGAACTCTTTTAGCATGCATAAAGAAAATTTATTGACCAATTTGTCATTAGTAGCACTATCATGCCCCAAACTCCGGGTCACGTGAAACCCTCACAAACAACCAATCATAACTCTCAACCCAAGAATACACTCTAAAAATAAACCATACATGCATTGTATATAATCTCCAAACGGCTTACATTACACGGCCCCAACGCCGAAAAACATGTTACAGCATACATGTTCAGACTAGAAAAATGGAAGACTACTGCTCTTCCACCCCTCCAGCAACCCCGGATCAACCTGCGTGACCGGCACCTGAAAAACATTTCAAATCCCACACCATCAGCCAAAGCTCAGTCGAAACTAGACAAGCATGCAATATAAGCTAAACATGCTAGGAAAACGAGGTGTGGTTTTAGATTCTCTTTCAAGCCTTAAAACAGTTTAAAAACACGTCTCACACGAGCTCCAAAGATAATACATATATATATGCAACACATGAATATATATCAAAACCGACTTTCACAAGCCCCGACAAGCTAACTCATGCAACACATGCACTACACCCAACACACTATGAGCAACACACCCAACACATAACAGATATGCATCACACGCACTATCTTTAAGATCACGTTTCATCCTTGAAATTATGCATATCATCCTAACAGATATTATGCCACAGTTAAGAAAAAATAGTAAAAACACATACAAAGGTAATAACTATAGACTCCTGTGCATTACCCTAGACCCGAGTCACACAGACTGGCTTGGTAATGACATGTTCTATACTGAGTTACAACAACAACGCCATTAACGGAGACAACCGACTTAAGTTACAGGATCAACCCGAAGGTCCAAAGCACCTACGCCATTCACGGAGGCAACCGGCTTAATTTATGGGATAAACCCGAAGGTACAAAGAACCTATATCATTCACGGAGGCAACCGGCTTAATTCACGGGATAATCTGAAGGTACTTATCCCATAGGTACAAAGCACCTATGCCATTCATGGAGGCAACCAGCTTAATTTGCGGGATAATCCGAAGGTACAAAGTGCCTATGCCATTCATGGAGGCAACTGGCTTAATTTACAAGATAACCCAAAGGTACACATCACCTACACAACACAAGGTTCTTCTCGGGCTTTTACCAAAGGACCATTGCCCCATCTAACATATGTCTTCTCGGGCTTTGACTGAAGAACCACCGCCACATCTATCACATGTCTTCTCGGGCTTTCACCGAAGGACCACTACCCTATCTAACATTTGTCTTCTCAGGCGGTCATCGAAGGACCACCGCCCCATCTATCACATGTCTTCTCAGGCTTTCACTGAAGGACCACTGCTCCATCTAACATATTTTATACACCCATGCTACACACACCACGCACGCAACGCATGCAACCCGTGCTACACACTCCACGCACGCAACCCGTGCAACATGCATCACATGCATCCGCTCCTCAGAGCTCACATATATATGCCTATACAACTATGAGTTTTAAAGCAAAAATCATATAATTCCCTTATGTAATCTGTACATAAATAAACAGTTATAAATGCACAAAACCATGTAAAACAATGCATCACGTCGCCACCCGCCAAAACAAACCGGCATCCACTCACAGAGATAACCAACAACTCACAAAACTAAGCCTAACCCGAAGGCCAATGCTAAATCCCTCAAACCACGAGGTCACAAAACATCACCTTTTCCCAAAAAGGACTACGGGCCCAAACATGCCCCACACCCACGGTGCATAAACCACCACGCACACAACTATGCCCCCAACAACCCACATCTAGGCATGCACGTCACCCCCGAGGACGGCACCTAAACAAACACCCGAGGCCACAACACGACCCCTAAAATCACAACACGATTAACTGAACCCCAAAAAGAATCCAGCAGTATTTCAGTCGACTAATCCCATAATCAGTCAACTGAATACCAATAGAAACTAATTGGAAACCAAGGAACCGACCACCAACACATCACAACGCAGACTAACAGATGCCCAACCCGGCTAACACAAAACCACACACGCCCAACGCAAGCCCACGATGCCCACACGCGCCCAACACAAACCCACGATGCCCACACTCATCCTACACAAGCCCACGACGTCCACACGCACCCAACATAAACCCACGACACCCACACGCATCCTACACAACCCATGATGGCCACACGCGCCCACGATGTCCACACGCGCCCAACACAAACCCACGACGCCCACACGCGTCCAACAGAAACCCATGACGCCCCAAGAAATAAGAAACATGAATGAAAGGGCCAACAAGGATGAAAAAAATAACCTTTTCCCAAACATTCGGCCAAAAACGGTTGAAAAATGGTGTAGAAATTCTGATATACCCTAATTATTTTGATCATAACTTTTTCTACAAAATGAATTTTAATGTGAGAGAGGTGTCATTGGAAAGAAGACTTCCGGGGCTTCAATTTAAACACAAAAATGACCCAATTCAGAGTCTGAATGAGGGAGACATGATTAAATGAAAAAGGCCCAAAAATAGCCCTGCGAACACAGCGCTCGCTGAGAGCTCGCTAAGCGCAGCGCTCGCTAAGCACACGCTAGATGCTTGAGCGTCCTTCAGCGTGCACAGATCCACCGGAACGTCCCAGATTCGAATTTTAAGCCCCCAAACTCTTAAACACCCACTATGATGCTTCAAACACATATAAACCTACCAACCCACTTATATTAACAGCCACGGACATACACGAGCCCAAAACATCAAGAACCACCGAACGAAAAGCCTCAGAACCTGGTTCACCCAGCTGAAATCAACACAAAAATGGTTTTAAACCAAGACCCAATTTTTAAATCGATTTTTCATGCATTCTTAACCAGTAAAAACACACACGATTACACATAGCACCCTTATAAGACATGAGAGTCTAGGATCCTACCTCAGTGAGTTAAAAACTCGATACCTCGATCCACGTGCAAAGTTAAGCTTTGTCAAAATAAAATTCTATCCGGATGAACGCGTAGCCCATTGTGCCAATAGCAAAGATCTGCTGTTGGATCGTTGAAAACCGAGCCCCAGGCCCCCAAGAAGTTAGAGAGAAGGCAACGAGAAAATAGAGAAAACTTAGTAGAGAAATTTTAAAAATATCTTTTGAAAATATCTATCTCTAGATATTTACAGGCCTTCAAAATATATTTTTTCAAAATTTTTTGAAATTTGCACCGCAATGCCCCACGGTCCCGGGATCCTGCCCCGCATGCATATCTAACCCCGATCATGCATCAAAAGCATAAAAAAACATGCTATCACATAAACACGAAACGCGTGTCGAAAAACGGCGAAAAAGAAAATGGATCAGGATCTCACAACTCTACCCCCCTTAAAGGAATTTTGTCCCCAAAATTTAGCACAAGGTCAAAGAAAACAACCCGTGGATGACAATCAACATAGGTACATGAGATGGTCAGCCAAACCACTCCTAGGATATTGTCAAACAGGGTTAGGCATCCTAAACAACGTCTAACTATCTCAAAGACACGGGTTCTACAACATACTCCAACTTCACATCGTCACCAACTACTGCCTCAACACAACATACCATCCACAGAATCCACCACCAACTCCAAACCTACAGCCACAGCCTCGAACGTAGCCTCGCCCTCTCCGCGCAGGCATCGCGTCAAGTTGAAAGAGACAGAACATAAGATACAGCATATAAGCATAAACCACATAAGCATGCTAACACATAAGCAAATAGGTTCATTCTAAACAAACCCCACATACCGAGGAGAACCGACAAGAATGACGTGTTAATCTGGACAACCTACTTAGATTTCCTGTTAGAAATCACGTCAGCTAAACACGTTTCTGACTTGGCACCCAAGTTTGTTAACCTAAATGCCCAAAGGCAAGACTAATCAATCCCAAGGTTTAACCTATATGCTCACATATACACATCATACACGTATAACCCACATGCTATCACGTTCATGTTATCCAAATATCTAAACATATGCAGTCAAACACATGCAATCAACCTCACACGGTGATGCACCCTCTTTCCACGGCTCTAGATATTTGAACCCAGAGCTCTAATACTAAGCTATCACGCCCCAAACTCTTGGTCATGTGAAACACCCACAAACAACCAATCATAACACCCAACTCGAGAATACACTTTCAAAATAAACCATACATGCATTGTATTTAATCGCTAAACGACTTACATTACACGGCGCCAACGCCAAAAAACATGTTACAGCATACATGTTCTGAATAGCAAAAAGAAAGACTATAGCTCCTCCACCCCTCTAGTAACCCCGGATCAACCTGCGTGACCCGTACCTAAAAAACATTTCAAATCCCACATCGTGAGCCAAAGCTCAGCAGAAACTAGGCAAGCATGCAATATAAGTTAAACATGCTAGGAAAATGAAGTGTAGTTTTAAACTCTCTTTCAAGCCTTAAAATAGTTTGAAAATATGGCTCACACGAGCCCCAAAGATAATAGATATACATATATGCAACACATGAACATATATCAAAATTAACTTTCACAAGCCCCGACAAGCTAACACATGCAACACATGCACTACGCCCAACACACTATAAGCAACACACCCAACACATACCAGATATGAATCACACGCATTATCTTTAAGATCACGTTCCATCCTTGAAACTATGTGTATCATCCTAACAATATCATGCCACAGTTAAGAGAAAATAGTAAAAACACATACAAAGGTAACAACTATAGACTCCTGTGCATTACCCTAGATCTGAGTCACACAGATTGGCTTGGTAATGATAAGTTTTATACGGAGTTACAACAACAACGCCATTAACAAAGGCAACCGGCTTAATTTACGGGATCAACCCGAAGGTCCAAAGCACCTACGCCATTCACGGAGGCGATCGGCTTAATTTGCAGGATAAATCCGAAGGTACAAAGCACTACGCCATTCACGAAGGCAACCGACTTAATTTACAGGAAAACCCAAAGGTAAAACACCTACGCAACACAAGGATCTTCTCGGGCTTTCACCGAAGAACCATTACCCCATCTAACATATGTCTTCTCGGGCTTTCACCGAAGGACCACCGCCCCATCTATCACATGTCCTCTCGGGCTTTCACCGAAGGACCACCACCCTATCTATCACATGTCTTCTCGAGCTTTCACCGAAGGATCACTACCCCATCTAACATATTTCATACTCCCATGCATAACCTAAACAGAAATTAAATGCATAATTAAACCACGTCACATGCTACACACGCGACACACACAACACTTGGAACTCATGCGGCTCACGTAACGCGCGCAACCCGTGCAACACACACCACGTACGCAACCCGTGCAACATGCATCACATGCATCCGCCCCTCAGAGCTCACATATATATGCCTATAAAGCTGTAAGTTTTAAAGCATAAACCACGTAATTCCCTTACGTAATCCGTACATAAATAAATAGTTATAAATGCACATAACCATGTAAAACAATACATCACGACTCCACCTGCCAAAATAAACCAGCATATACTCACAGGGACAACCAACAACTCACAAAACTAAGCCTAACCCGAAGGCCAATGCTAAACCCCTCAAACCACGAGGTCACAAAACATCACCTTTTCCCAAAAAGGACTACAGGCCCAAACACGCCCCGCACCCACGGTGCATAAACCCCCACGCACACAACCGTGCCCCCAACAACCCACATCTAGGCATGCACGTCACCCCCGAGGACGGCACCTAAGCAAACACCCGAGGCCACAACACAACCCCCAAAACCACAACATGAGTAACTGAACCCCAAAAAGAATCCAGCAATATTTCATTCGACTAATCCCATAATCAATTAACTGAATACCATAGACTTTAAAAGCTTTACTATTTATAGTATACCTAAGAAAAATTTCTTCATCAGATTTTGACTCAATTTTTTCCAATTCGTCTTTGTCATTTAAAATGAAACATTTACATCCAATTACATGAAAATAAAAAATGTTGGGCATTCTACCACTCCATAAATCATAAGGAGTTTTGTTTAAATGGTACCTTATGAAAACTCGATTCATTACATGGCAGCCAGTATTTACTGCTTCGGCCCAAAAAATTTTAGGAATTTTATGTTCATTTAGCATGGTTCGTGCCATTTCCTATAAAGATCTTTTTTTTCTCTTAATAATCCCATTTTGTTGAGGAGTTCGAGGCGCTGAAAAATTATGAGAAATTCCATTTTGATCACAAAATTTTTTAACATCTTTATTTTTAAATTCTTCTCCTCTATCATTACGAATGTGTAGAATAGAATAGCCCTTTTTATTTTGAATTTTTCTACAAAATTTGGCAAATACATGACATACTTCATCTTTTGATACAAGAAATAACACCCACCTATACCTTGAAAAATCATCAACTATAACAAAATTGTATACTTTTTCTCCAAGACTTTGGGGTTTTATAAGACCAAATAAATCGAGATGAAGTAATTGTAGTGGCCTATTTGTAAAAAATTTTTATTTCTTTTTTAAACTTGTTTTGACTTGCTTACCAAATTAGCAAGCATAACAAATTTTGTCTTTGATAAATTTAGACTTAGGCAAGCATTTGACCAAATTTTTCTTGACAAGTTTGGATAGGAGATCCGTGCTAGCATAACCTAGCCTCCTATGCCATAGCCAACTTATTTTATTTACGGCAGAAAAATATTTAACATATTGGGAATTTAAAATTTCAAAATCAATAGTGTAAATATTTTCAAATCGTTTTGTAACAAATAAAACTTTATGATTTTCTTTGTTTTCAACAACGCACGTGTCATGTAAAAATTTTATACTATAACCTTTATCACATAGTTGACTATACTAAGAAGATTATGTTTAAGACCATCAATAAGAAGTACATTATCAATAGATAGGAGGATTCCTTACTGACCTTACCTATACCAATGATTTTACCTTTTCTGTTGTCTCTAAAGGTTACATAACCTTCATCCTTAGGTATTAGGCTTGAGAATTTAGATTTGTCGCCCGTAATATGTCTTGATTTTCCACTATCCAAGTACCATTTATCTTTTGATGAGTAAGATCTCAAGCACACGTACAAGACAGTTTAAATGATTTTCTTTGGTACCCAAATCTTTTTGGGTCCTATAGGATTAGTGTCTTTAACTCTCCAAACCATTTTTGAGACACCATTATTTCTTTTTACTGCGCAATCAAATTTAATGTGTCACGCCCTAAACTCCGGGTCACGCGAAAAGCCTACGAACAACCACCAAAACTGCTCCAACACAAAGGATGAAAACCCAAAAGCCCAAATAAGGCTAAAACGTTTGTAAAATGTACTACCGAGGGTTTACTTGATATGAAGGATTAGCCAAGAGACTAAGGTTACAGCCGCAAAAGCCAAGTCTTTAAAACAAAATATAAGTTTGAATAAAGAAAATCTTTTCTTTTATGAAGCTTAGGCAGTTCCAAAACCTTCCTCGAAGCACAAGAGTTTGAATAAAACATAAACCTTTTGAAAATCCCTTTTTGTAAGTCATTGAAACAACCAATGAAAAACGTAGTAAGAAACTACAGAAAACAACAACCAACCCATGGTTCTCTCAAAAGCAATAAATCATACATACATCTACCATGAGAACAACATATGCTTACAACATGTTACATCCAAACATAGAACATATATAAAAGGTATAAACTACCTATCAAGACAAAGCAGAAGTCTTGCCAACAGCCATCTCTGGGCACCTCAAGGTCAACCTACAGGACCACGTTCACTTGAAAAAGGTTTTACAACAAAATCCCACACCGTGAGCCAAAGCCCAATAGAAACATACTATAAAACTCTAATACAGGCTATGCAATCATAAGCATAAAAACACAACCACAGGAGTTAAAAAGGTTTACCCATCCTAAAAATCCCAAGTTTTTCCACCAGGCTAACACGAGCCTCAAAATGATTTTACTTCATAGAACCCCACGCTATTCGTAAAATTATGCATATTGACAATGCAAATAACATTCACAGTTAAGGAAAAAATAGTAATCAAAAACTTGATTTTCCACCCGGTTCACACAACTAAGAACAAAACGTTATTTTTCACTCAGAACACACAATCAAGGAAAATAAAACAATAAGCAGTAATAAAATAGTATGCTCCACTCGGGCCACACCACCGAGGAGAATAAGGTAAAATGAATCCTATGTACCGACTCTGTTAACTAAAGACAAAGGCAACAACTATAGACTCCTGCCCATTACCTATTCCTGAACCTCTTAAGGCTTGCTAGATATTGACAGGTTTTATATAGAGTTACAACAACGCAGTCACACGCGGGGGCAACCGGCTCTTTACAGGCTGAAATCGAGGGAAGAAGCACCCAATTGCTCTCTATAGATTGCCACGACCGAGGGAAGAAGCACCCAAACTCAAACACTGCTACAGTATATCTATATGAACCATTTCAAAACCATTATGTAACTCAACTACAAAAATATTTTCACAATTATACATTAACATGTATAAAGATCCATCCATCAACATGGAGATCAACCAAAACATTTCAAAATATCCCATCATTTCCATTAAAATGTTTAAAAGCAGTGTGAGACCCTGACCCATTTTCTTTTCGGCGTTTCCGGGCGCGCGTTACGTGTTTTCGTTTGAGTATGTTTTTACAGCTTTTGATGCATGATCGGGCTTAGATATGCATGTAGGGTAGGTTCCCGAGGCCATGGGCCGTTGTGATGCGAATTTCAAAAATTACAAAAAAAGATATTTTAGAGCGCTATAAATATCTGGAGTTAGATATTTTCATAAAAATATTTTTTCCAAAACATCTCCAACAAGCTTCCTGTTTTCTATCTGCCTTCTCTCAAAGTTCTCGGGGGCCCGGGGCTCGATTTTTGACGATCAGACTGCCGGTCCTTGTTATTGGTGCTGTGGTTTACGCGTTCATCCAGTTAGAATTTGATTCCGGCGAGGCTCAGTTTTGCACGTGGATCGAGACATCACGTTTTTAACTCACCGAGATAGGATTCTAGACCTATATGTTGTATAAGGGTGTTATGGGTAATCGGGTGTACTTTTATCGATCAGATTGCTATAGATCTGATTTTCTGTAAAGTTGGATTTTTGGTTTAAAAATTGGGTTTTCGTCGATTTCGGTGGATAGAATCGGGTGTTGGAGGTTTCTTTGCAGGTCTTGGTGTTAGGCCTAGGCGTGTGGATGTTCACGGGTGTTGATTTGGAGTTTGGAGGCTTCGATTCGAGGTTTGGAGGGCTGAACCCGTAGCTTAAAAACGGTTTCTGGGTGAGTTCGGTCGACTGAACTCATAGGTTCAGTCGACTGGATCTTGGTTTTGGCGTTTGGTCGACTAAATCGAGGGGTTCGATCGACTGAACCGTGCGTTGAGGCATTTTTAGCTTTTCTAGTGTGGTCTTCGGTCGACTGGAGGGCTTGGTTCGGTCGACTGAAGTGCTCGGGTATGTTTTGGTTGTTCTGTGGTTGGGTTTTGGTTTCCGATTGGCATCCTATGGTATTCAATTGATTAATTTATGGGAATTAGTCGATTTAAATACCTGTGGATTCCTTTTGGGGTTCAGTTGGTCGTGTGGTGGTTTGGGGGTCATGTTGTGGCCTCGGGTATTCTGTTTAGATGCCGTCCTTGGTTGACGTGCACGGTTGGCTTTGGGAGTTGTGGCACGGTTATGTGCGTGTTGGTTATGCTTGGGACGCGTAGGTCTGTGGTTCAATTTTAGGGTTTGGCTCTGGCAAGAATCAGTCTGAGGGAGGTTTCAGGTATTGGCCTTTGGGTTAGATGTTAGTTGTCCCGGTGTGGGTGGACGGGTCTCGGTATGTGGATGGGTCATTCAGGTATCGAATGACGGGTGTGTGGCATGTGATGTCTTGTCGAGTTTTGTGGTGTCATATGTGGGACATTGTGGTTGTACGTGCTTTTGTGCTTATAGAACTATAGATAGTTTTATCTTTGTACATGATATGTAGGTGAGTAGCCTATGTGGTCTGGATGCCTTTAGGGCTTTGGGTTGTGTTATCCTGTTTTATACGGTTTTATCCCATGGTTTAGGTATGTGTAGAGATGCCTATTGATACGTAGAATTGTTTCTATATTGCATATGTGAGGCGGGCATTGGTCCCTCGGTGAAAGTTCGTAAATTGCATAAGTGAGGCGAACAATGGGCCTTCGGTGAAAGTCCGTAAAATTGTCTATGAGGGCGGATATTGGTCCTACGGTGAAAGTTCATGAAGATATTCGTTGACCCTGGTCAACAAGGTGTGCGATGAGGGCGGATAATGGTCCTACGGTGAAAGCCCGTGAAGATGTGTGTGTTGCACGGGTGGCGTACGTTGTGTGTGTTGCACAGGTTGTGTGCGTTGTGTGTGTTACATGCAATGTGTGCTTTGCATAGATGGGTGCTGCGGTCCTTTGGTGAAAGTCCGAGAAGATGCATAGATGGGGGCTACGATCCTTTGGTAAAAGTCCGAGAAGATTCATGGCTTGCACATACTGCATATTGGGACAAATAGACCAATTTTCTTAAAAACTGTATTATCGGCCTACGGGAGTCGTAATACTGTATTAACGGCCTATGGGAGTCGTAATACTGGAATCGTTTTCAAGGCTCCTGTGAGTGAGTCAAAAACATGGTTTGTATATTCGCTTTCCCATTTGCATGTGAAAACTGTTTTCAAGGCTTGAAAGAGAGTAAACCTACACTTCATTTTCCTAGCACATTTTGTTTATATTGCATGTTTGTCTAGTTTCTGCTGAGCCTTGGCTCAAAGTGTGGGATTTTCTTTTCTTCAGGTACCGGTCATGCTGGTTGATTTGGAGGTGTTGGAGAGGTGGAAGAGCTGTAGTTTCCCTTTTTGCTAGTTTTTTTGCATGTATGTTATAACATATTTTTTCGGCGTTGAAGCCTTGTAATGTATACCGTTTGGCATTTATATACAATGCATGTATGATTTATTTTGAGAGTGTATTCTCGGGTTGGGTGTATGTTTGGTTGT
>JAULJZ010010153.1:0-13625 GCA_032270985.1 Heliamphora pulchella | reverse complement strand
AAATCCAAAAGGACCCCTAGAGGCCCAGACCTATATTGCTCACCCCGTATGACACTTGGCCTCTTCTTCAATTTCCTTTATTTGAAAGAAATATATTTAAACTCTTTAGATTCCCTCTATGGCTCCATCTTTCTGAAAAGTCAAAGTGTGAACAAGCCCAATAAGTGTCAATTATGGAAGCAATAGAAGTAGCACTAAGGCTTGTTTGGTAATATTGTTCTAAGTTAAGTTTTTTTTTTCTTTCTTTCTGAACTTTAAACTAAATAAGTTAAAAATTTATTTGGTTAATATTTATAGTTAAAAGATTCGTGTGATGGTAAGAGTTGCACTAATTGAGGACAAATTGAAAAAAAGTAGATTAAGGTGGTTTGAACACATACAACGTAGACTAGTTGATACAGCAGTTACAAAAAGTAACAAAATTATGAGTAATGAAAACACTAGAAGGAGAGATAGACCTAAATTAATATGAGATGTTGTATTAAAAAAATATATAAACTTATTAAAATTAAATGAAAATATGGCTCTTAACAGCGTAGAATGATGTAGAAGGATTTATGTGGCCGATCCCAATTAATTGAAAAAAAGATTTAGTTTGGTTTGGTTTATTTATATCTCCATGCAAACAAATGAAAGGAAACAAAACAAAACAAAACAAAACGAGACGAGAGAAAGATCTACCTAAGGGAGCTTCATTCAAAATACACACAAAATTGTTGAGTATACCCACTATTTTTACAATGTACAAATATTTTTAAATTGTACATTTTTTTTTTCATAGCGTACAAATTTATTAATGCATATGGCAAGTATATTCAGCAATCTTGCGTGTGGATTTAGAATCTCCCCTACCTAAGGTTTCCCCTAGAAGTTAAATTTTGAGTGTATTTGAATCAGCTTGAGTAGTCTAGTTATAAGGATATTGTAAGTGGCTCATTAAATTGAGAGTTCAGGCCTTTGGCGTACCATAACAAAAGGAACTTTTTAAGAGAGAATCTACCTAAGGGAACTTTTTAGGCCTCGCTTGTCAACTTAATTTTAAGTTAGGTTTTTTTTGTAAAAAGTCGCTTTAGACAAAACAATCAAAAAGTTTGTTTAGTAAACCATAAGAATGACTTTAAGCAAAAAAAGCTATAAATTAAAAAGTTTGGTTTAAAATAGTTTTAATCAAAAGGTAAAAAATTTAGCTTAAAGTTGTTATAATTTATTTAATTCTTTTTACATAATTTCATATTCTGCATTAATCTTGTTTGATAGATTTTGATGAGTGTATTTAAAAAATATTTTTTTTATAAAAATAGATGTGTATAATAAAAGTTATAATATTTCTAAAAAATATATAAAACTATTTTATATATATATATAAAAGCAAAAGGGCTATAAAGGCTAAAAGCAAAGGCAAAAAGCCTAATTTTAAATCCTTTGCCAAACTAAGCCTAAATACACACACAATGATTGAGTATGCTCACTTTTTTTAAAAAAAATGTTCAAATAATTTTGCACCAGCTTGAGTGGTCTAGCAATTCAGATCTTGTAAGCATTAGATTGTGAATACAACTTTCCCTCGTCTCTTTTCAGAGCCTTTGGCTTCTTTTGTACCAAGAAATAATAAAAAGTTGAGTGTATTTTCTCTACATTTTTTGGAAACATGTGGAGGTATTTGACCACAACTTATAATTAATTTTAGTTATAAATTATAAATTTTTTAAATATTTATAATTTTTATCATAATTTATAATTATTTTTTTATATTTTAATTACAAGTTATAATTTTATATTTATAATTTTTATTATAAATTATAATTTATAAATTATTAATTTTAACAATACCAAATGTCACCTATCAAATCTAAAACTACAATAATGAAAAGGGGACTGGAAAAGAGCATGTGGGCATCTCTTGCAGAGCATATAATGCAAGCAAATATGGGTGTTAGACAATTTATTACTGACCTCCCACAATCAATCTTCTTTGACTTGTCTATCACTCCAAGTGGTGCTCTTTGGTACCTATTGACCATGGGGTGTTTGGTTAAATTTTTGGTACTAATTTTTAATTTTTTATTATTAATTTTAATTATAAATTATAATTTTTTTAAATATTTATAATTTCTGTTACAACTTATAACTATTTTTTCTTTTATTTTAATTACAAGTTACAAAATGGTCATAACTTTTATTATAAACTACAATTTATAAACTACTAGCAATGGTATTTTCAAACACCTCACATGTCCTGTTTTGTCAAATCAGATTCAATACGATAAAAATAATAAATAATACGTTGATTTTTATCATCATGTTTGGTTAAAAGATTAAATTTATTATATTAATAATCTATTAATAATTTAATAATTTGGATACGCTAATTATTTTATGAAAATAGTTTCTTAACCGAACAATCACTTAAGGGCTCGTTTAGTAGTAGGACTATTTTTATGAGATAATTAGTGTATTCAGATTATTTGTACCTGGAGTATTAGTGCCTGGATTATCGGTGTTCTATTTTTTTATACTAAAAGGTGTTTGGTTGAGAATAAGATAACCTACGAATAAATAATAAGTTATTTGGTTTCATATAATTTTAGTGAATTTATTTTTTTTCATATACGAAAATAATTAAAATAGTTTTGGGATTAACCAATTCATCCTTCTTATGGGTTTAAGATAATCCCTATAAAGGGTATTAAATTAGTTGGGAGTTTTCTTAATTCTCTTCTAAATGGTTGCTAAACACATTTATATTTGGGATTATTAGTAAAATAGTTCAATTTTAAGTTTTAATCCGGCAACCAAACGAGATTAAAATGATGAAAAACCTAATCTCTCCTAATTTTATTCTCCAATGCAAATACCACCATGCAGTTCAATTCAGTCCGAATAATACATCAATCAAATTTGTCCATAACTTTTTTATTATCAAGGGTTTGTAAATGAGATTTTTATATTCTGAGCTATTATTTGAGTTATGTTTGTTAAAGTTGGACAAAGTATGAAATATGAGGCGACAATGATTTTTAATTGTTGTATGAGGGAAGATAATTTGAAGGGAGGATAAATAATCGTAAGGGAAGAAAAGAATTATTAATTTCATATTTCGGACTCTTATTCTCTGTACAAGGGATTAATAGTTCAATTTGATAATTCAAATGTGAGACAAATAATTTAAATAGGCAAACTCTAAAAATATGATACTACATAAATAAGAAAATATTACCTAAAAAATCATTTTAAGACTTTTTATTTTTTTGGTTTAGTATTTTTTCAGCTTTAGCCAAAAACGCAATACCTTTAGATTGTTTTATGAGGACAAATTAAAAATGTAAAAAATTTAGACCCAAAAAAATAACAAAGATTAGAAAAGACAAAAGTAAAAAATTAAGAAAATCATTATTAAAATTAAAATTTTGAGCCCAAATTTTAATAAAAAAGTAAATGTCTCAATTATGAATAGATTTTACATTAAGATAAAAAATTATTAAATCTTTGATTAAATGGCGAGTTCTAATTATTTTAATTTTAATTTTATCAAAACTCACATAAATATTATCCTCAGAGCATAAGAACAAAGTTATGTTAATTATTGGTAGATGGTAGTAATTAATTTTAACTTTATCAAACTTATCATTTAGCTGTAGCTCTTAATACCAACTCGGAAATAAAGGTATTTTTATTAAATCACTAAATAATGGATATTTCTTTTCATATGTATGGATTTTTACAAAATAACCAGTTTTGTTGTCTCTAAAATATAGAATATTTTAAATTAAAATTGATTAAATATAGTGAACTATGTCAAGCGAAAAAAATAAATAAACTAGTTATATTATCTATTTTAGAGAATATGTGAAATGGGTAATTTTGGATGATACTTTGTTGTAATAAGTTTAACTTTTTTTAGTATTATAATTTTAGATTTGTTTGTTGCTTTTGCTTATTACAAATTGAATATCATTAAAAACTGAAGCAACAAGATTAGATTTTATCTTTCAAAATTGTTTTATTATGATTTTTTTAAAGTTAATATCTTTTATAAAAAACTTATTTATTAATTCGTATAAAAGTCTCGTCATGTAAACTTGCTTTGAGCTCTAAAAAACACAGGACCGACCTCGGTGCCAATCTCCTAATTTCTTTTTTCGGCCTACTCAAATTGCAAAATAAAATATCGTTAAGTACTTGATTAAAATTTTTACCTCCTCCATGGCATCAACTCCTCAACTAGTTTTAATGATGGAACCATTCATCAAAATCTCCTTATTTGTTGAACAATATGGTTACTTTTACTAAAATTTGGGCAAGAAAGCCATTTTTGGGGGTCTTTTCACTCCAAGAATCACCTTTCACATTTCCTTAGCTTATAAAAAGGTAAACGTAAACGTAAAGGTAAAGGAAAAACAAAAAGAAGTGATTATGTTAAAGTTTAATACAATCTTTTTAATTTGTGGAAAATAACAAAATTAATAAGGTCTTATTAGGAATAATCTTTGGTCTTGTTTGCTTTGAGAAATTAAGGAAGGAAGATTGGACTAATAAATAAGTGTGACTCACGGAAAAGTTTTTTTTCTCACTTGGTATTATAAATTTAACGTTTGTATCGTGGAGTTCGGACTAATAGTTTGATGAATAAGGGATTAGCAATCTTTTATACATGGTATTAATAATACTGGACCCTCCGGTATTATTAATGCTAGGTTTCAAATTATTATTTTTTCTTTATCTAACGATCAGAAATAATATTACAACTCTTATCATATTCTTTATCACATTGTGGCTAAATATGAACTAAATTTTTCACTGTATACATAATTCCATCCACAATCATTTGGTATATCAAAAAATTTGTGGAACTCCTAGTATTACCAATCCCTTTTATTTTATCTAATCCTATACGGAATAACAAACAAGTTCTTGGAGATATATTTTTTTTGTCTTTTTTAGATATTTTTCCATCTTTTTGTTAAATTTTTTAATTTTTTTGGATCATTCTCGTAAGATGAATAAAAAAAGTAAAAAAGAAATTGATCAAAAAATAAAAAAAGACTACTAAAGAAGAAAATATTTAATATAAAATCTAGTTTATTGACTTATTTTAATTTATTTTTGTATTTGTTGAATTTTTTGAGATTTTTATCGATTTTTTATTTTTCTAGCTAATCTAGATGAGAATAGATGAAAAAAGTATAATAATTTAAATAAACGATAAAATATTCAATAAACAAAACATAAGTAAATAAGTAATTTTTTTTTCTCTAAACAAGACCCAAATAAAAGGCATTCAAATGTGTGCTTACAAATATAGACCCTGTTTGGGAGAATTATTTATAAGATTAATGAATTTTTATTTTATCATTTAGTCAAATTATTATATGTTTCAACTCTTCTTATCAAGACGAGTTGAAAAATTAATTTTTTTTAATCAAAATATAAAAAATTTATAAAAAATAAGCGAATAAGTTAAATTTTATATTACTTATTTTTGTTTTTTAGTAAAAACAAAATTTATCTTTTAATTAGAATTTTTTAACTTTTAGTTTATTTCATTAAGAAAATTTGGAAATATAAACAATTTTAGTCAAAAAATTAAAATTTTTTTTTTAAAAATGACAAAAATAATTAAAAATTCCAAAAATTTAGCCCAAATAGGGCGATAATGTTTTCTCCCCCCTTAATTTTCTTTTCTCTCTACAAAATCTGCGAATTCAAGATTCATAGATGGTCTAAATTTATATTTTGATTTTTAGTTATCACTGTATTTTTATTTAATAAATCTCTTCACAAATTCATAACCAAAAAGCATGTTCAAATGGACACCTTAACCTTCACTACTTGCTTAATATGACTCTGGTCTCTTTTTTTTTTTTTTTTTTAAACAATATTTAGGTCACGTTTGTCAACTTAGTTTTAAGTCAGGTTTTTTTACTTAAAACCACTTTAATTCTAAAAAACTAAAAGTTTATTCGGAAGATGTATGATGTGATTTTAAGTTAAAAAGAAAATTTTTTTATTTAAAATTACTATAATTTTTAAAATTTTAAATATGAATCTTATTTAATATATTTTGATGAATATAATTTTTATAAAAAAATAAATTTGTGTTGATAATTTGATGAGGATATACATCTATTCTATTACATTAATTAAAAAAAACTAAATGTGTTGATAATTTCAAGCAATAGAATAGATGTATATTTTCACCAAATATTTATAATTTTTGTTTAAAATCGTAGTCACAACTTTTAAATTATAATCTATAAATTTATAATTTTAGCTACATCAAACAACCTTTATTAACGATTTAAAAATATTTAGATTTTGTTTGCAATTTCTTAAAAAATGTGTCTTTTAAAAAAAATATTTTTAGTGAATCCAATTTAGATTGTTGTCAAGATTTTTTGATTTTAAAATTTTTTCTTAACTAGAAGAATCTGTAAAAAAAAAGTGAAACAAATTAGAAAAAGTTATCTAAAGCAAAAAAAAAATTAAATTTTTGTCTTTTAGTTGATTTTTTTTACTAAATTCGATTAAGTTTTTTTTTCTTTTTAGATGCTTTAATTTCTCCTATATTAACGCCATCTAAAAAAGTTTAAAAGATATATCAAATTAATAAGGTCACATTTTTTATTAAAAAAAAGTTGATTTTTGACATCCAACGGACTCGTTCAGCCAATATATTAAAATCTCAGTATATCAAATTAATTAAAGTATTTCTGGAAATTACTATCATTGGATATGTATAAGAAATTCTAAGGCTCTCTTTAGTTGTGCTAAGTAAAAAAGTGAAATGAATAAAAAATTAAAAAATAAAAAGGTAATTAAAAAATGAATAAAAATAAGTTTTCTTTATTTCTTTTTTCGGCAACTTAACAAAGTCTAAAGATCCTAATTCAACTCTAAAGGAAATAGATGCTGGGGTAGCATGGTAATTTGCTGAGGTTTGTGTTTTGAATTTTGGAATATTTTTATTTGAATAGGTATTCAGTTATTCGATTACTAATTATTTTAGTACGGTCTGTTTTGGTATGTTTCTAATTATACTACTAATTTTTAATTTATTGTATTGTTAGTTTTGATGGAAAATAATAGTATAAATTATTATTTTCCTATTAATATTTATTTACTTACTAGAATTAGAAGCTATCTACTAATATAAATCAAGATGTCCACGATAGTTGTAGGACACATGAAAGAGACTCAATTTTAGATATCAAAAAGTGTAGAGAGACGATAGGAGGCTCAATTTGATACTATAGATATATTATCAAGTTGAGAGTCATCTTTATAATCTATATTTTCATAAAGTGAATTGATTGATTCTTCTTCCGTGAAGGTAAGCAATTAGCTGAACCATATACTTTCTTGTGCTATTAGTTATTCTTGTTCTTTTAATTTTTGCTATTGTAAATCGAAAATCTATGTGAAATCTATTTGGTTGTCCTAATCAACTGATTTTATTTTTTAGAAATGTGTTACTTAAAAATCCCAACATAACTTGACTTCACAACCATTTTTAAAAAAAAATAAATAAAAAAACTACATTATTTTTGTTGAGTACATTAATTAATGTATCAGTTTATATTGTGTACAAGTTTTTTTTTTCTTGGGTACATTAATAATATACTCAATAATAACTTTAATCATCTACATTAGAAGGAAACATTAAATGACTTAATTTATTATACCGCCCAATTTTGGAGAGAGAATCTGACAAAGGACTTATTGATATCTACCGCTAATTAATATTTCAATATAAAAATATTTACAAATATGTGTTTGCATAAGAAGATATTTTTTGAACGGTGTGGGTACGTTCTATTTATTAAAATTAAAATTAAAATTATTATTTCAAAATGTTTTAAATTTTAATTCTAAGATTTTAAAAGTTGTACTAAATTTCATAACTATTTGTGTTGTATTGTGCATCTCAGCGTGTGTTTGGCCTAATTTATTTTTATAAGTTTTTTGATTTTTTAATATTTTTTATATAGAAAGTAGAAGAGAAAGATGTAGAAAAAGACTATTAATTATAGTGGGAGGCTAAACATGCGAATTTTTCAAGTAGCTTTAAATCAAAAAAATCTTCAAAAAAAAAAAAAAAATTAAACCAAACAGAGTTCAATAATCTAAGTCTTTACTCATGCCCACTAACAACAGCAGTGGTTTTTTAGGGTACATTTTATTGGTCAAATTAAATATGAAATTTGATATATACTGTAAAACTTAAATTTTTGGTATTTAAATATGATAAGTAATGATTGAATTCTATATTGGTTAGAAATAATTAATTCTACCTAGGAAGTGTTCTTTTATTAATCTCCTCATGGTTAATTTCTTGATTTTCTTTTTTTAAAAAAATATATTATATCACTTTAGTTTAGTCAGTGGAATGAAACGTTCTAACATTAATTATGAAAGGAAAAGATTAGTTGCTCATGAGGTGTCATGTAGTAAATTTATGTGATATTTTTATTTAATATAGTGATAATAAAATAATTTATTTATAATAAATAGTTAAGAGATAAAAAATAACTCATATTATATAAGTTATAATTATTTATTTATAAAAAATATCACGTGACATTGCTTGCATGACATTCGAAGACTAGCTAATAATTGGCCACAAAACTATGATTGTTTTATGGTCTTGTTTAGTTCTTTTAAAATGTTTTTTCAAATTTAAAAGTAAAAAAATTAATGTTAAAAAGAAAATCACTAAAAGATGATAAGCCACGTTTTCCTTAAAAAATTTACTTTTTTGTTTTTGATATACTTTAAATATTTTTTTATTCTTTTAGTTTCTTTAGTTAAAAGATATATAATAAAAAAAATCAAATTAGAAAGAAAGAGATAATCAATTCGTAAACTTTAGTGATTTTTCATCATTTAATTAATTTTTTGAATATTTTTTTATTTAATAAAAAAATAAACTAAAAAATGAAAACAAATTAAAATAACTTAAAAATAAATAAAAATCTAAAAAATTTCCCAAACTAGGGTGAGGGTCCCATGTGATCACCAAAATTGCGGAGTGGGGACCCTCCTTGTGAGTTAAATCACAATAGGGTTATTGTGAGAGTAATTTTTTTTTTAATTTGAGATTTTAAAATTTAATTGGAATTATTTATTATATTTAACTCATTGAATAAGTAATTTTTATAAAATGTTAGGTCAATCGGATATTAGTATTTATCTAATCGGAGTATTTTTATTTTAAAAAAATTAATTAGCTCATCAAATATAGACTGGCAAACAAATATATTTGCATCATATAGTTAAAAAAATTTTATTGATCTGATTTTTTATAAGGATTATTGGCTTAATTAATTCAACATAATAAATAATTTTAGTTAAATTTTAAATTTTTTTTTAAAAAAATAATTACCCCACACCGCTCCTGTTTGATCAGCAGGTCCTAGCTCCCAAAATTACTCTTAAGAAAATATAAGGCCATTTGGTAACGTTTTTATAATTTTCTGTTTTTGTTTATAAAAAATAAAAAATATATTTTTATTTATATTTATAAAATAAAAATAAAAACAAAAACATATTTGGTAACATAAATGTTTGAAAAGTGATAGTTGAAGGTTACGAATGAATTCAATCAAAATTTGTTTACAAAACAAGTGAAAATACATTTTTTTATTTTTTAAAATTTTATAAATTTTAAAAACTGTTTACAATTTTTTAAAAATAAAAATAATTATCAAATATATTTTTATTTATAATTTATAAAAAAATAAAAATAAAAAAATAAAACAAAAAATATAAATCTTACCAAACTGCACCTTAAAATTTCACCAAATATTAATAAACAAACAATAATAATAAAATCCCCATATTCATAACTAAAGGCCCAAACTCTCTCCTCTCTCCCCTCTCAGAAGACTGAGAACCTTGTGGTGTCTTAAAACTCTCTTTCCTCACTGTCTCTGACCCATTTATTTTCTCTCATTTTCTCTCCCTCTCTGTTTGTTTGTTTGGAAAAAAGCCCAGAAGAAGAGACAACAAAGAAGAAACCTTCTTGTGGAGTTTTTCATATGTATTTTCATAATCTCAGTTTTCTTCTTTTTCTTTCTTCTTTTTTTCTTTTCCTTTTCCCTGGGTACCTTTTTTCTCTCTCAGATCGATCACCAACCAAACCCTTTTTTTGTTCTCTCTCCATTGTTGTGCCCTTCTGGTTGCTCTGTTCTAGTTGAAGAGATGAGTAAAGAAGAGTTTTTAAAGATCCAGGTACTCATTCCCTCTCTTCCTACCTATGATTATACCTTTCTATTTACCTGTTGCTGTATGTATAGCTTCCCATATATTTATATTCCTGTGTCGGTGTCAGTGTCAGTTTTTGTGCACTTCAACTAATTCCTTGAAATTTGGGATTTGAAGTTAAAGGTCGAACAAAACTCCAGTGGTCTCCATTAATTATTGGGATTTGAGATTTGAGATTTTGAGATTTGAAAGTAATGGTCGAACAAAACTCCCGTGGTCTCTTGGAGATTGTGTGTGTGTGTGTGTGTGAAGCTGTTCTTTGATTCTTTCCAATTGATTTGCATATTTTGAACTGAAAGGAGTCTCATTTGTGTTTAGATTCTTATCTTGATTAGCTAGAGGTTTTTTGTCCTTTTTTTTTGTGGTCCTCACTAGCATGATACCTCTTTTTGTTTTCTCTGGTTGGGTTCTATGGTTTTTGCACTTGTTCTTGCAGACTTGTGTTCTGAAAGTTAACATACACTGTGATGGGTGTAAGGACAAAGTGAGGAAGATCTTGCAGAAAATTGATGGTAATTTCCCCTCTCTATAGTCTTGACCCTCTTCTTTTTGTTTTCATTATTTTCCTAATCGCAGTTCGGTCCGGGTCAGTTTACGAGCATTTCGATTAATTTTAGTATTCAGTCAGTTAACGGTCATGTATAAATCTTTAGTGGCCGTGAAAATGACTGAACTCAAACTAATGAGCATTAGGGCGCAAGTTTTTTTTCTTTCTCCACCCAGAAGACATGCTTTTGTAGATTCCTGAACCCAGAAATTGTTCACTTCTCTATGACTCTGTTTGTTTGTCTTTTCTCCATTGTTTGATTCTCTTTGATTTACTTCAAATTTCTTTGCTTTTTGTTTTTTTATTTTTTGTTCCTTTAGGGGTTTACAAAACCAGCATAGACTCAGAGCTGGGGAAGGTGACTGTGTCAGGAAATGTAGACCCAGCCACTCTGATCAGAAAGCTTGGAAAGAGTGGGAAACATGCAGAGCTATGGGGGGCTCCAAAGCCTAACCAGAACCAGTTCAAGAACATTCAAATTGACCACGGCAAGGGGGGCGGCGGCAACAAGGGTCAGAAGGGGGGAAACAACCAGCCGAATGGCGGCAGCCACCAGCCGAAGGGTGGTGGGGGTGGCCAAAACCACCACCAGCTTCAGCAGATGAAAGGGTTTCAAGATCTGAAGTTGCCACAGTTCAAGGGGCTGAAATTTCCATTTTTCAAGGACCAGAACCAGAAGGCCGTGAAGTTTAACTTGCCGGAGGAAGATGATCTGATGAGCGATGATGATGAGTTTGATTATGATGATGATGAGTTTGATGATGATGATTTGGATGATGACGATTTGGATGATGAAATGGATGGTGCTCCCCATCACCAGGTTAATAAGATGAAACCGATCATGGGTGGGGGAGGTCAGGGTGGGCATCAAATGCCTAATGTGATGATGATGATGAAAGGGCAGCAGCCTCAGTTTATGAATGTTCAGGCCAACAAGGGTGGAAATGGTGGAAATGGCAAAAAGGGTGGTGGCGGCAGCGGTGGAAATATACCTGTTCAGGTGAATGATGGAAAGAATGGAAATGGAGGAAAGAAGGGCGGCGGTGGCAGTGGTAACGGGAACAACAATCAAAATCAAAGTGGTGGTGGAGCTGGCAAAAATGGTGGCAAGAATGGTGGTGGCCACCCACCTGGTGGTAAAAATGGTAACAATGGTGGTGGGGCTCAGAATAAGAATGGTAACAATTTCCATGGCGGTGGCGATGGTGGTGGAGGTGCTCATGGGAACAATAATGATAATGGAGGAAAGAAAGGGGGTGGAATGAGTGAGGGTATTCAAGGTATGCCCAACAGGATGAGCAATGGGTACCCCCATGGCATGGTTGGTGGTGGTGTGGGCCAGATGGGTCCAATGGGTAACATTCCAATGGGTCAGATGGGTCAAATGCCAGCAGTCCACGGCCTTCCGGCTGGTGGTGGTGGTGGTGGTGGTGGTGGTGGGTACTACGGCGGAGCCGGGCCGGAGTTCGTGCCCGGGAACTCATACCAGCAGCAATTGGCGGCAATGATGATGAACCAACAGCGTGCCAACGGGAACGAAAGGTTTCAACCGATGATGTACGCTCGGCCACCGCCAGCTGTTAACTACATGCCGCCTTATCCATATCCGTATCCGTACCCACCGCCGCCTGACCCCTACACCCACGCCTTCAGCGACGAGAACACCTCAAGTTGCAGTGTCATGTGAATTTGCTAAGTTTGGTGGTGGTGCAGGGAGGAGCTTGGTGGTGGCTCTACAGCTCAAAAAAAAAAAAAAAGTTCTTGATGCCATATAGTACATGGAAATGGGTTTTTTTTTGTTTTTTGTTTTTTGTTTTTTGTTTTGTTTTAATTCTTAGTTTTCTTTTTTCTTTTTTCTTTTTTCTTTTTCCCTTTTTGCCCACTTGATTTTCCATTTTAACCTAAGCTTGAATTAGGGTTTTCAATTATCATATGGAGTATTAATAGATAATATATTAAAGTTTTAGGAGAGAATGAGTTGCAAGGCTGGGGGATGTTTGTGGGCTTTGCTTCATATGTTTATATTTGATATGTTTATATGATGGAATTTGGAAACAAAAATAAGAGAGAGAAAGAGAATTGGGTTAACCACCCCCCCCCCCCCAAAAAAAAAAAAAAAAAAAACCCTTTTGTCTCTCACCATATTTAAATTTTCTGCAATTAATTGTCAATCACAATGCAACACACCATCAAGTAAGGAAAATGCTATTATAGTTTGTGTGAATAATAGAAAAAAATAATATATATGTACAGAATGCATTAACATTTGTAAAAGCAATAAGTCTTGTCTTTAAACGAGTTTTGATATTAAAATTTGTCTTCTTTGTTTTATTATCCATTTTGTCTACTGAAAAGTAGTTAACAGAACATTACAGGACATTTTTTTTAGTATAATTTTTTATGAAAAAAAATAATAAATATTAAATACGATATTTTTGATTTTTCATTTGACCAATTAATGTAAATTATTTATTTTTTACTTCGTTAATTGGTGAGTATTGCATGCAAGTACTGAAATATACTATTTTGAATTTATAAAATAATTAATAATTCCTAATACTGTGACTAAAATCATAGGATCTAATGTAGTGGGACCAACGCCCTAATTGACAAATTTGGCCTTTTGGATAAATTTTTTTAAAAATTAAGGTTGTTTATTTGATAAAAAATAAAAAAATAAAAAAAAATAAAAAGTCAAAATCAAAATACAAAATTTTAAAATAATCTATTTAAATTTTTATCACTTTTAAAATATAATAATATATATTTTTATTTATTATTTATTTAATACTAACTATATATAAGTATTAATATT